>WAAE01006378.1:0-63545 GCA_013400495.1 Nicator chloris | reverse complement strand
AAATTTAAAAAAAAACCCTCCAAACACCAAAACTACTCCAATCTCTCTGCTTTTACAGACTTGGGGATGATGCTTTGTAAGTCAGGAAGTCCATTTCTGTAAAAAAGCAGCAGTTTTGTGTCTCTAGTCTGTTCATTCATGTGGAGAACACAACTAGTGGTAGCAACGTCTTTCAACTCTGCCAGCTTGTTACCTGAATTGTGAGCCTCAGGTTGTATTCCCCAAGATCTCCTCTGATATTTACAGCCATAAAACTTCTTGCAGAGCTGGTCCAAAGGCATCACTATTAACACTGAATCACAGGCAGGGAAAAGCCATGCTGAGAAGCTCACTGTAGACACCCAAAGTCTAAGAATCCAGAGAAGGACTAAGGAAATGCAGAAATAAATAAGCTTTAGCAGAAGTGAGCTAAAAGCAGAACTTTAAAAGGAAAGTTTCCATGACCCCTTGAAGAGAAGCAGCATATTGCAACGTGCTTCAGCCCTGTAAACAGAGTATGTGGTTTCCTTCTGAACAGTTGGGTTTAGAAGTTAATATTACTTCTAACAAGTTTTTGACTTCATTTTTTAGAGTTGTTTCAAAAACAGTGGTTTTCTTAATTGGAGGAACAGACAACTTGGAGACAGTGTGGGGTTAAAATCCAGATCTCTGTGCTTCAACTGCACAGAACAGAGAACTGGGACAAGATAACTCAGAGCTTTAACTCAAAAATGCATGCCTCTTCAAGTTAGTTATCTGTAGCTATTTCCCCTCCCTCTGCTACTCCTGCCTGTCCAGCAAAGATGTTCCATCAACTCACAAGGCAGCCACTGAACTGCTGCAAAGTACAGCTTGGTTTGCTAAAGAGTGGTCAACATCTTACCTTAATGTGATGGACTGTTAATTTCATGTTTGCTTTTTAAATCAAAAGTGTGAAACTTGCAAAATCAATAAATACAAACCATAACTGAGTGAGCAGCTGTGTAGGAAGGAGATCATTCTCTGCACATGTGCTTAACAAAATCTTGCTTGTTGTTTCTCTGTATGTGATAATTGCTGACTTTCCTGAAAGCAGTTACAATCAGCTGTCAACAACAACAAAAAACCCCAGCAAAAAGCACACTCACCCCCCCACCAAAAAAAACTCCCAACAGTAGAAATGAAGATATTAGAAGCAAAAGTTTTAAATAGTTAAATAGCTAAAAGCTACTTTTAAAAGAAGTTGTGCTGATATCTGTGTCCTTCCCAGGCTACCATTTACCACAGTTCCCCTGAATTCTGTCGTGTAGCAAGCTGTTTGTGGCAAAGGATTAAACATGACTTCCTTGTCACTGCATGTGATACATCCCTTCCCTCCCTCTCCACCCAGCAGCAGAAGCGATGGAGATTTAACTAAACCAAATCAAAACCAGCTTCCAGAAAAAAGAAATTATTTTGTTTTCATAATAGTGCAATGGTTTAGATTACATTTCTTAACGAATCTTTTTAATATAATGTGTAACACTGGAAAACATTTTAAACCTGATTTTATTGGTCTCTTTGAAGGGCATTAGGACTGTTTAGTCTGATAGACAGTCTGTGGCCTCCAGCAGTGCCTGTAAAAGTTCCCGGACAAAGTCAAGACTCTGAAATGGTAAGTTTTGTTATTATGGATATGATTTTTTTCACTCAAAACTAGTATTCTTGGTGGTGGTATAATCATGTTTACTTTGGGAATCGAGACTGTCTTCCCTCTTTTTGCCTCCCAAGTTTTGTTTTACTGATTGTGACAACCTTCCAGGCTAACCTGAAGCCCTCTGGATCAGCAGCATCTTTCCAAAATGATGCAATTAGCCCCCTATTAATCCTCCAGAGCTAGAATGATAAGATGTCCAGACAAATTCTTCCTCTCTTCTCCTTGCAGGAGTAAAGAGATACTAGGCATCATGAAGCCTGCTGAGAAATCTATATACAAGGATGTTAACTCACTCTTTAAAAGCACTTTTCAGCATTAGGTTTGAAAGCACTTTTCTGAAGATTACCTTCTGTGAAGACAGAATGACTGCTGGAATCAGGTCTCTTACTAGTTAGGATGACTTTGACTGATACTTGTTTCCTGTGAGGTCAGAAGGATGAACATAAAAGCAATTACTAAAGATTAATGAAAAGTTTCTGTGATTTTAGGGTGTGCGAAAGTACAGAAATTATTTAAAGTATTTTTCTATATATGTGCAAAGCTGAAATAGCATCTGTAATTTTACTTTAATTAGTTTTTGTCTTTGAAAAGGTGCTCTGTCACATCAAATCACTCTGGTAATACGAGACCATTTGAGAAGCTTCTGGGTAGCCAAATGCTTGGGCTTTCTTGATGTTCTTGTATAGGCTGTTCTTTGGGAAGAAGTTAGTGGTATCAAAAATTGGTCTTAGACCAAAGGAGTCAATGTGGAAAAAAACAAGAGAAAGCTGGAAATAAACAAGTTTCAAAACCAGGGATATTGAAGATGGATATTACTAGTTATTTCTTAAGTCCAAGGATGTTTCCTCTGCAATGTAGAGTGTTCTTTCCCTTGTCCAGGGGTTTATATTGAAGAACAAAAACTACCTCAGTTAAAAATAAAATTGAGACTGAAACTGAGTGAAATAGCTGTGCTCTCTTTGACTCTCTCTTTCACTGAAATATTTTGGAAGTCTCAGACAAATGGATGGGTTTGTGCGTTAAAATAGTGTGGGCAACAGAATGGGAATATCTATGGCTGAGGCAAAGCTCTTAAATGTCATTTAGTTATGACTCTTGTTATTTCTTCATTTTCTTCTGTTTTATTAGCAATCTAAAAATGGAGGAAACGTGCCATAACCATGTAATTTACACTTCTGTCGTGGGTTTGAAATAGCAATTAATTTCACAAAGAACCACAACCTGCATTCTGATGCTCCACATTTTTGGCTGGGTAGAGTTCTTTCAATTTAGATATGTTTTTCTTGATACAAAGAGTATAGGTTTATGCACAGTTTTCTGAAAGCTTTATACATTGGTACGTAAATAAAATGCCAACACAAAGATAGCCTTGTTGGGAAGTGATTTATGGAACAGATTTCTTTGGAGCTGTATGTACCTTCAAATACCTTCTTTAATGCTGTCAGAGGAAAACCGAGTTTGGGTATCAGCTTCCTTTGTTTTTGTTTTTCTTTAAGCTGATTCTTTTTAATGAGTGGGCAACAGTCTTTAATGTATTCATATTTCTTCTATTAAATTAAATGTTTTATTAACAACAAACGTTGCTAAAAGAGTATTGTACCATATTTGCAAGAAAAATTATCTTCTAGCATTGTCTTTTCTGAGAAGTCTTTCCAGCTTGGGACCTCTCTAAGTGGTGATTGATAAAGTTGTTACGTCACGGTACTTTTTAAGGGGAAAAGAAAAATCCAGCATACCAAAAGAGAGCAGTTCTTGCAGCTCTTGCATTCCTGTTCTTCATTATCTCCTTGTGCTGTCCTGGATTTAATTTGGCAGCTTTAAAAGTTCGGCAGCTGTTTACTATCACAAAAACCCACCCACATGCAAAAGTCCCCAAATCTCAGAAAAGCTGTGGATGTTAAAAAAAAAAAAAAAAAAAGCGCTAATCGACACACTCCTACCACATAATAAAAATACAGAAAACAACAAAAAGCACCTTGAAATAGTTGAAATAGCCACTGTGTTTGCCAAGTATGCCAAGTTAGGAGTTGTTTTTGTGATGAGGATCAATGTTAGATTATGGAAAGAATGATACACACAAGCTGATTTCACTTACAACTTGTGACTCTTGGTTTGTTAACTCAACTTCTACATCAGAGTCCTTATTATTAACCATATAATTTTGCTTCCTGATCCATCTTAAAATGTAAATTGTTTTGTTCATTTTGTAAAACTTGGCTGGCTAAATTAAAGTGCCTTTTTATGGTGACATTTCTTTTTCTTATTTTTTAATAGATGACAACTAATCTTCCTCCTCCCAGCTTCTGTTACATTCTTACTGTTCAGTCTGGTGAAATACATGTGGAAGTGGATGAGGAAGAACAGATTTCCAATTTGTACCAGTCACCAGCTGTTCATGGTCTAAAGGAAATTCTTCGGGTAATGTGCCTTACAAATCAGATAAGAAATACTTTTTACCACATGGATTTCTGGTATAGCAGTTGTCTCATTCCCTGGTTTTGCACTATTTTCAGATCGATGGTTGTAACGAGCGGTGTAGCTTCTGGGCCCAAGTGCTCTATCAAAGGCTGCAGGTAATCTTTTTATTTAGCAATGAATTCAACATAAAATCAGCATAGTGTTTAGGTGAAGAAGATTCATCTTGTTTAGGGGTAACCCTAATGCCAGGATTATCTTCAAGAATTGTATGGGCAGAATTACCAGCATGTCTAAAATGCTTGTAAAAGGTAAAATGAACTGCATCACCAGATTCAATGCCATTCAGTCTAGAAAGCGAGTAATTCCTGAATAAATTGCTATCTAAGCAGAGATAGTACTGCACTCTGAAGAGGGAGCTCACAGGAAGTTAGTTGAGGCTCAATTTATATCTGAGTGCTATCCTTAGGAACGTAGCAAGAAGCTCCCAGTCAGTTGGGTGTTGGGGGATAGAGTGGAACAGATGATGGTTATATAAAAATACAGTTTTGCTCTTCTCATGCAAGTGTGTGGGTGATTTTCATTGACTTCCATAGAAGCCCCCCTCAGGCAAATTTGGCTTGTATGGCCCAGTAAGTAGTAAATGGAGGAACTCTTAGGTAAATACATCTGCCATCCATACTGTGCTGGAAAGTTTACAATTATGTTTTGTTTGCTTCTGAATGATGCTACGATGTTCTTTCAAAATGTTGCTAGCTCCCTTAGTAGTTAAAGGAATTTTTTTTGTTGCTGATTTATTTATTTTTTCCTGGCGACTGGATCCTCAATACAGCCAGCACTGAATTCTAGCGGAGAATAATTTGCAATTGTCCATCAGCTCCACAAGAAACAAAGTGTGAATCAAAGCATATGAACCAAAGACAAAGAAATTCCAGAACGGCCAGCAAAATAGCTGGGAATGCTTCCCACAAGTTTGAAACATAAATTTAATTTAGGTCTTGCCCTTTTGCTTCAAAAGCCAATGAATTATGATTTAATTTTTAGGCAGGGAGTACTTTTAACTACTGAGATGAGGGGTATCTCTTGTGTTTTCTCCATGCTAATTGAGAACATAACAGAGCATTTGCAAACATGGAATTAGGGCTAGCTGGATGGGATCTTTAGTGTGCCAGCAGAAAGAAGGACACATACATGCGTGTATTCCTATTTCCAAGAAACCTCTTCCAGTGAAAAATGAAATAAGATTGCAGACTAGGGGCATCCTAGCCAAACATTTTTGAATTCAGGAATGTCTACATCTGAAATTCTGATGTGGGTTATCAGTATTCTTGTGTAAAAGCGCTTCGTCACTGAATTTCTGAAAAGATGAAGCATGCAGGAACAGATGTGATTTTGAAGAATGGAATATTGAGTAGCAGAAAAAAAAGGTGTATTTTTTTTTACTTGCTCCTAGGAGGTTTATTTGCTGTTTTTTAATGGATATTCACTTGCTGAAGTTCAAGTGCTGAATTTTTATAAGTGAACAACACGAGTGCTCATAATTTTTTTAAAGTAGTGATGGAAAAGCAATAGAAGATATTCTTGTTGTGTTTAGCTGTCTGGATAACTGCTCTAGGAATGTAAAGGTATTTACCTGCTGCTAGTCTATCACTTGCCTACTTCTCCCAGAAGATCACGAACAGCAGCTTGTCTGCTATAGCTGCCTTTACCAAGAGGACATATCCTTCCCACGCAAAATCACCAAGTTGTAATAAGTGAGGAAGGGACAATGATTTGGTTTGTTTTTCAGATTTATTCTTAAATAATCTGCTATGTGAGCTAATTCAGATGTACCTTAAAAAATAGTATTTACTCTCTTGTGGCTACAGTATTAAGTACTTAAATTACTATGACTTAATTTGTATGAAGGAGGAATGGAAATATGCTTTTTTTATTAGTCAGAATCCGAACTGCAGCTCAGAAGGAATATGAGGAAATATATTCCATCTGTGGTTAAGGAGCTGTCCTTCCTTATAACTCAATCCCGCTGCTATTTGTCTGTTGTGTCCTCCTTGTTCAGAACAAATTGTCACACATAGCAAGATGATGATTTTATACTAGCTTGTGATTTTTGCTGTTACTATTATTTACTTTTTGGATGATTTTCCTGAAAGACAGCTTTTAATGTGTTAGTAATTCTCAAGGGACAGATGTAAAAATTCCCTCTTTGAAGCTGTCCTAATGTTATCTGTGCAGAGGAGGTGCCCAAATGTATGTAGTTACTAGGCAAAACAACAACATCAGTGCAACAGGCAGCACATGCTGTATTAAGGCATAACTGTCATATCTGAGCTGTGAATTTTTCCAGTCACTATTTACAGTTACCTCACTTGCTCTAAGAGTGGGAGCATGAGCAGAAAGTTTAGTGTGGCTGATGATTTCAAAGTTAGAGTTCAACCAAAGACAAAATACTGGCGGTTTTGTTGCATTACCTTCTGCTACAGACATGCAGCTCTGAGAATAAAATGCTACATATCTTTCCAGGCATTATAGTATTTAATTTTCAGTTAAATGTTTTAAGCATTAGTTTTTGATCAGCAGGCTAATTTAAAAGAGTAACAAAACCATTTTAAATTAATAAAGTTATTTAATCTTAGATATTTTAAAATATCAGAATATGAAGATTTGCAAGTTCCTTGCCCTGGTAAATATGAAATATGATTTGATATTCTATTTTTGTACCTGTCTGGGGCAGAAAACTTAAACCGTCATTGCAGATTCATATATCTCTTACTTAGGAATTATCTACTTCCTTAACTTTATGCATCATTGAAAGATTTAGGGATATTTGTTCAGCTGAAAGAAAAAGGTCCACTTTGCAACTTGGTTATGCTTGGGAATCTGATAACAGTACCTAGAAAATGTGCCCACAGAGGAATAATATTAATAGTAGAAATGCTCTTTCCTCTTTTTTTTTTTCAGACAAAAATTATGTAAGTCTTAATAAAACCATCCAATTATCTTTCTATGTATGCCATATATATAGTATAAATATCTAATACATATTTTTTAGAAAATATGTTTTCAAATCTCATGTACAGTCCAAGAAAATTATGATACAATAGCATTCCAGATTTATATCTTTTTTTTTTCCTAATCACAGACAAAACACAGTGTTCCTATAGATCAAAGAGAAATGTTGTTGTTTGTGACTGACTCCACACTGCAAAATGCGGTTCATGGGATTCCAAAAGTTGTTGCTGTGTCAGTCACTGCGTCGTGTGTTCTCAGCATGGAAATCGTAGAAACCCTCAGTGCTGGCTCTCAACTTGTCTTCTTCAAGGATGCTCTGTGGGGAAATGGTAAGCTTTGCACGTGGTTTGGAAGCAGTTGGGAGTCCCACAGAAGCAGCACTCTTATCTCTGACACCACAATATGGGACCTCCAGGGAGGTCACTTTCATCATCAGATGAATATGAGACTTTGAATGTTTGGAATGAGAAATTTGAAATAGATTGTAATTTCAGCTTTCTTGTAAGGTTTCTTTTTCTGTATTTTTGGCTTGATCTCGAAAGTGAAGGAGAAATTCAGTGATGTTGTTGTAGGTCCACCAGTATTACTGTCAGCCTTCTCTGATGACTCTTGAATCTGATGACCAGTGTCAATCAAATCTGTGAGCTGACAGAGGGCTCAAAAATATTAAGAAATTTGCATGTCCTTAGATAGAGAAATTTTAGAAGCTCTCCTAAACCATCTTAGCTGTGAACCTTTGCTCTCATGCAGATCATGAAATTATGGTTGTTCGCTTTACTTTCATTTTTAGTCACTCTTTTTTGAGGTTCAAGTTTGGTTCTGTGTGGTGGCTGCAGGGCTAGTTCACATCTTGCACCTCCAGTCAGTTCCAGAATGTGAGTGAACTGGAAGTACAAAGCTGTTCAAAAGGCTGTGTGTCCTGAAGCAAAAATCACTCCTCTGGAGAATAAAGCATTGCATGCACCTACTCTCTGTAATCTTTGAAGCAAAGCAGGACCACCTGAAGGGGTACCCAAGCTTATTATTACCAAGAGAGCAAGATGTGATGCAGTCTGGGTGGCATCAGACTCTCTTCTGGCATGTTCAAATTTTCGAATTTCTTTTTCTTCAAATTCAGATTTCTTTTTCTCCTCGGGAGTTGCAAAGTGTAACAAGAGCGTGGTGCATGTATCGCCGAAAGCAAAATATTTTGTCATTGAGAAAACCTGATGGAGTCTATTCATCTGTTTGGTAGCTGGCAGAGATTGTTGTCTTTATTGGCCGTGACAATTAACGTGGTCACCTTTTTCCTTGTTACTGTACTGAGTTGAAATGTCTTTTTTGGCAGGTAGGATTATTTGTGTTGAACGTACTGTTCTCTTATTACAAAAGCCTCTTTTGTGCTCGGCTGCCGGTGCTGACCTCAGTGAGCTGACTGGCCCTGTCAGACTCGATGAGCTGGATTCTACAACACAGGCCAAGTCCATTTGTGCTCTGAGAGGTTCGTATGGCCTTGCCTGAAATGAATGCGGTTAATTATTTGTGCTCACTTTAATCTTTTGTGTCTTTATATTGATTTCTTGCACAAACAGCGTGGAGGGATAAAAAAAAGCGTGGCATTGCTATGGGTCATTAGGATTTTTAAGATTTTATGCTTCTTTGTGGGCTCTGTTTGCCTTTTGCTGGCCAAGTTCTGCTCCCACTCACTCATACCCCAGAATAAATGTTTAATGCACAATCTGTTTCATTATATTCCTTCCTTCACTGTCTTCTTTCAGGAGCCTTCTGTTCACACCAGCCTTGTTGATGTTGGCAATAATGAGTTATACCAATATTTTTTAGGCAGATGGGTAAGATATGTTACCCAGATCTTGAATGGTAGGAGTTAGTGACTGATTTCCCTGGAGCTTTGCTGCAGTAGGACACTTTATTATTTTACCATAGTAATTTAGCATAATGTGGCCAGTATTTGCTCACCAACCACTTTGGATCATAGCTTTGTCTAATATCTTGGTCTTACCACTAACCATGCAGAAACATTTCTTACTACAGATTTTCTAGTGTTTCCAAATCATGCAGAAACATTCTCTACTGTGTATTTTCTAATGCTTTGTCCAGACAGCTTCTTAAACCTCCCAGTTGTACAGTGCCTATGAGAAAAAGTCCTGAAAAGCTCAACAACTCTTTAAGGCTGTTTCCTTCCTTAATTTAACTTGTATTACTCCAGTAGCCCTTGTAGAAAGTTTTTGATACACTTCTGCATTTACATTTTCAAGTATTCGCTGGAGCATTTGAAATTAATTTTAAAATTACAAAAAATAATGGTTTTCAAATTAATTCTTTGGCTATAATATGATAGACTGAGATGACAGTTTGAAACCAAGCAAAGCCTTTACTAAACATACCTGCTGCTATGGTAGAGCCACAACATAGCAATGCCTCTGTGATTAATTACTGAGCACGTTGCAGTGACAAATGTTGAACAATGCATGATGAAAACCAAGCACAACTAGAGGCACTTCACTCAAAGCCTTGGTTGTTATGTACATCTTGCATTGATACAGCTACCTGAAAGATATTTCTGTCATTGGGTGTGAAATGCTTTTTGCCTTTTTTTCCTAAACTGTCCAGTAGTTATGGTAAGAATTGTCACTTCTCTGCTGTTAGTTTTGTGATTATGAGAAGTGCCTGTCTTCTTTTTTCTTGTTGACAGTGTTCATAGTAGGATAAAGGAAACACCTCTCTGTCCTTTCTTTTTCCAGCAGAGCAAAGAAGGTACACCTTTGTGATCTGTTGTGTAAACAAGAACTTACTTTACACACATGGGAGATGCCATGCTTTGCCTGTCCTGTATTACAGATAGAAAAATGACAAAAGGAGGAATTAATCCTACAATCTTGTCTTGTTTAATCTGGAATTTGTGCTGGGTAGCTGTTATCACTATGTTCCCACACCTGAATACCAACCTTCTTTATACTTATGCTGCTGCATGTAGATGAAAACTCTCACTTTTATGTGTACTGAAATAATTTAATAGCATTCAAGAGATATAATCACTGGTTTGGGTTCCAATTAGTTAGTGCCTACATCTTTCTGCTGAACTGATGAAACCAATAGCATTGACCCTACTTTGTTGGTGGGAAAATATACTTTTGGTGGAGTAACGCATGGAGGGAGATGTGTCATCTCTAAAATTCAGTCACTGTCTCTTATCTCCTAAGTCAGGGAGTTTTTATTCTGGCTTTCAATGAGGAGCCGTTATTACCTCATTGATGCTTTTTCTTTGTGCATCCTCTCGTTTCTTGTACTTTTGGCCACCTATGTGTGTTGCACATTGGCATCCTCCCACCTAACAAAGAGGCTGCAAAGTCTTTCTCTACCCCCTTTCTTGAAGGAGTGTGCCTTCCTGCTCCTTTGGAAGGAACATCTGAACTTCCTCCAGTCCAAGCCCCCACTTAAAGCTGGGCCCTGAGCAACTTGGTACAACTCTGGACTGGCTGTTCTTTAGAGGTTCCTTCCCCACCAAAATGGAAAATGTTCCTGTCCAAGCAGATGCAACGAGTTTGTCAGAAATCCTTGTTTCAGGGAGGTCCAGTCAAACTAGCTCTGGGATAATGGAGTGTGTTGCTCTTCAACAGATGAGTGAAAACCTGTGGTTGCTTTCTAATGGAAAGTTTATTCTTCATTGCAAGATGAATCTGTGGTTTTCACCTGTGATCTTAGGGTTAATAGGTTTATTTCCTTGTCACTATGCATTGCAAGGTAATTTCTAACCTCTTTTTGCTGTATGGTAGCAGTCAGGATGACTTAAATGTTGGCAGAACTGTTCCTACGGCACAGAACTGTTTTTCCTCTTAATCATGCTTTGAGCAAATTCTACTTAGTCTACACCACATATGATATGTGGGAATATTACTTGATTAATGCTATTTGCCTAGTATGTGACTCACCAACAGTGATTGAATTTTGACGTTGGGTATTTTCATATTTAAACCTTTAGTCAGGTGTGTGGGGTTTTTTTCAGTTTTCCGCTTAATAGTGGGACTAAAATGAGGTCAGGCAGTTTACCTAGGCTTCCTTTTTTGATTGAATTTTTGCCTTTCCTGTCCCATTAATCAGGATAACTGATTGGGGGAAAAAATCCAAAACAACACCTCCATGTCTTAACAAAATTGTTTCAACCTAAGTGTTCCTTGGCATTCCACATGGCAGACCTGCTTTTCCAGATGTTGTCCTATTGTCAGTCTCTTCTTAATGGTGCCAGCCACAACCCTTAAAAATAGACTAGAGGTAAAAATCAAATTTTGGCTATGCATTTTCATTTAAAAGAAGGATCTTGGGAAAATATCCAAAAGGTTTGTGTATATCAAGCAAAATCTAGAGTCTTCAAAAAGATGTGCAGCAGTTCAGCATACTAAACTTGAGAAATCACTTTGTGTACAGGGTGCACAAGACTGTCACTAGATTACTACACTTGTACCTGCTTTGAGTTGTTCTGACTTCAGTGATGTCTGGTGGTTTTCTCAAAGGAACTCTACATTATCATCAAAATAAACTTCTCCACTACACATAATCACATCAGTATGATCCTGATTGATTTTCTTCAAATGTACTTGCACTGGCATCTTGCAGTTGGAATATGGCACACAACTGGGAGAAAGTGAAAAGGCTTAGAGAGAAAGGGGGTTTGTTTTGGTTTTAAACTGATTTTTTAATGAAGAAGGAAACATACTCAGCAAACTCATTGGTAGCTTTTTGATGAACAAGAATCATAAAATCATTGAATCATAGAATCATTTAGGTTGAAAGGGATCTTTAAGATCATCAAGCCAAACCATTAACTGCCAAGTCCACCACTAAAACGTCCCCAAATGCCATATCTGCATGTCTTTTAAATGTCCAGGGTTGGGGTCTCCACCACTTTCCTGGCAGCTGTTCAAATGCTTGACCACCCTTTCAGTGAAGAAAGTCTTCCTAATATTCAATCTAAACCTGTCTTGGCATAACTTTAGGCCGTTTCCTCTCATCTTGTCACTTAATACCTGGGAGAAGAGGTCAACCCCTGCTTGATTACAAACTCTTTCAGGCAGTTGTAGAGAACAAGAAGGTTCCCCCTGAGCCTCCTTTTCTCCAGGCTAAAGAACCCCAGGTCTCCTTCATCAGCTCCGTTGCCCTTCTCTGGGCCTGCTCCAGCACCTCAGTGTCTTTCTTGGCTGGGCTCAAGGTGCAGCCTCACCAGGGCAGAGTACAGAGCAATGATCCCTTCCTTAGTCCTGCTGGCCACACTACTGCTGATGCAGGCCAGGATGCCACTGGCCTTCTTGGCCACCTGGGCACATGCTGGCTCATGTCCAGTTGGCTGTTGACCAACACCCCAGGTCCTTTTCCTCTGAGCTGCTTTCCAGCCACTCTTCCCTGTGCCTGTGGCACTGCCTGGGGTTGTTGTGGCTCAAGTGCAGGACCTGGCACCTGGCCTTGTGGAACCTCACACCCCTGGCCTCAGCCCATTGATCCAGCCTGTCCAGATCCCTCTGCAGAGCCTTCCTGCCTTCCAGCAGATCAACACTCCCACCCAACTTGGTGTCAGCTGTGAACTCACTGAGGGTGGACTTGATCCAGATTATTGGTTAAAATGTTAAACAGGACTGGCCCCAGTACTGAGCCTTAGGGAACACCACTGGTGACTGGCCACCAAGTGGGTGGTTTAACTCCATTCAGCATTCACATAATTCAAAGAGAAACATACCCATGGAAACTCCCAATTTAGCATGAACACTGAAGAATCAAAATCATTCCTCTAAGAGTCCAAGTGGTTAAATAGAATATCTTATTCTGACAGAGAAATGCCTGATGTTTTGTTGTACACTTAGAAATTGGGTCATAAATGTATTTGAGAAGCAACTTTCCAGATCTTCAGACTCGCTGTCTTGAATTTCTAAAGAAAATTACAGTTTTGTTGTTTAGGTGTAGCTCCCTCCTTGTCCCAGGAGAACCAGAAAAGCGAGGGATTAATACCCTGTCTTACAGTCCAGACACTGTAAATGCTCCATAGTCTCCAAGGCTTTCTTCCATTGAATGTGGTATAGAACCGTGAGATTCCTGCTCAATAGAGGCTGGATTTTTAAGTCTGTAGTTCTGTTGTACTAGTGAAGTTTTATTCTAGTGTAATTTTGTTCTTGCAGGTGAATATTTTTCTCTATAAATAATGCTCATAATTTCAGCATATTGTTACCATAAAATATAATACACTTTATTGGCTTCTCATAAAATGCTGAATATATTTTTTCTTGCCAAAACTAGAGAGACTCTTTTTATTAGTCCAAAGTATCCTTGGCATTCTCTTCTTACGCACGCACTTAAGACTGTGAGCCAGATCTAATCTCTGTTAAATCTGTATAAATGAAGAATAACTCCATTGTTAGAGGAATTTAATCTGCATTGTTGTTTTCAGAAGGGATTGGGGCTTCTTATTAGTTTGTATTTTCTAAACATCAATATCAAGCTATTCGATCTGATGATTTTTATGGCTGTCTATTGCCAGAAAACATCAGAGGACCAGAAAGAAAGCAAACAAGCAAAAACAAATCAGAAAAGCAGTAAAATACAAACCAAAAGAACCAAGCCTGTTTGGAAAGTTAATTGTCAATTATCTACTTTCTGGTATTGTTAAAATGTAACACTCTGCTGTACTCCCATCCCTTGTTGGAGGGACAAAGGAGAAAGGGAGTGAGATTGTTGGAAGAGCTGATTCTTGCTCTGACAAGTCTTAAGCTGTGGGTCAGAAAGGCTCAAACCTGCTGTGAAGCCAAGAGTGACTGTGTTTGCTGGCTTAACATTCGCATTTTGTAAGAATTCCATGTTCTACAGGTACTGTTGTTGGAGTTAATGAGAGCACTGCTTTCTCCTGGCCTACATGCAACAGATGTGGCAATGGAAAGTTGGAACTGTGTCCCCAGGACAGGTGAGAGTCAGCATGCTCCAGAGCACTCCAGGTGTTTTGTAGATGTAGCCATAACAGCAGTCGGTGATGCAATGATTCCTGCAGGCACAGGCTGCACTTTGCTCCTTCCTAGAGCTAAGACGTAGTATTTTTATTGCTGATGAACTGATAAAACCTGCAAGGTTACATTAATATATTAAGAAAGATACAAGTAGATATGAAATTGTTTGATTTTGCAGTTATTACTATTTTTTAAACCAATCTTGCTTATAAAGGTTTCATAGCCCACTGCATTATAATATTACTTTTAATAAGTATGCCCAAAACCCGCAGGTCTGACTTTAAGTTCTTATAGAAGTAGGTACCTGTATTTGTGTGTCTTGCCTTGTTAATCTGTGTATCCCAAATTCACCTCATTTTTGTACTGGACTATGATCTCTGCTACAATTTATCTAAGTATGAAAGAGTTGCATTTCAGACCTATTAAATTAGTCACCTTTCTAAAAAGGATGTTGAATAATTCTGGCAGTATATCTGTCCTGAATGTGAAGACTGATCCTACAGGACCTGTTGCCACCTGAAATGCTGAACCTGTGTCACACTGATATAATTTTGGAAAGCCTCCCCTGCAGCTACCTAGCCAGCTTGTGCTTGCAGAGTGTGAGATACCTGGTGGAATAAAAGCCCAAGGGATAAAAGCAGTCAGAGTGTAGAAGGAAGGAAGGCAGGAAGGAAGGAAGGAAGGACGGACGGAAGGAAGGAAGGAAGAAAAGAAGGAAGGAAGGAAGGACGGACGGAAGGAAGGAAGGAAGAAAAGAAGGAAGGAAGGAAGGACGGACGGAAGGAAGGAAGGAAGAAAAGAAGGAAGGAAGGAAGGACGGACGGAAGGAAGGAAGGAAGAAAAGAAGGAAGGAAGGAAGGACGGACGGAAGGAAGGAAGGAAGAAAAGAAGGAAGGAAGGAAGGACGGACGGAAGGAAGGAAGGAAGAAAAGAAGGAAGGAAGGAAGGAGTTGTTTATACTGAAAAAGCTTACAAAAAGAATAAGGAGAAGTTGGGTTAATCTTACTGAAATAGATAATATATTCCTAAAGATGATAAGATTTGCCCTTTATGCTTTGTTGTACAAAAAAGGCTGAAAATCAAAACCAAATGTCCTGTATTATACTGTCATGCAAAAAATAAGGATGTGTCTATGTTCACATAGAAGTGTAGTCCAATTAAAAAAGTATCTCACCTGTGAAGGACACTTTTGCTTCATTTGGAGAACAAATGAAGTATCAATATTTGCTTAAGAAGTGCTTCCAACAAGCACTTATAGCTGAGCTTAATTTTGTGCATGACTTAAGTGTGCACTGAAAACATTGAACGTTTGCTGAATGAGGGCCTAAGTCAATAATTCACTTTGGCCAAATCTATACTACAAATTTTCTTTTGCCATAACTTTTAGGAGGTTATGAGATTAATATTTGCTTAAGTGGGGTGACTATAAATAGCAACCTCTCTCCATGCTGCCAGAAATTGTAAAAGGAAGATCCTTTTGCCAGAAGAGTTTAGGTCCTCCAAGAGAGTCCCTGCCAACAGAAGAGTTCTATTTGCTATTATCAACTGAATCTATACCAGGGCTTTGCTACTAAAAGTCTACCAGCAAAGTATTTTAAAGAATACACTAATTGGGGTTTTATTTATTTTGATTTATGGCTGATATCTTGTTCATTTTTCTGTGTTTTTCCATCATTACTTTGTATGTTTCAGAGAATTGCTATATTGCAACCAGTGCTCTGAAGTTGTCACAACACCAGTTTTGAAAATGCAGCTGGAAGTCTTCTTGAGTTGTCCGTCTCGATCTCAAAGTACAGTAAAAGTAAAGGTAGGGCATGAAATAAGCGTGGGTATATCAGGTGCAGTGAGACCAGATGTGTAGACACATAGGTATTCTAAACCACACTTCTATGAACAGTTCTGTCAGAAGACAAATTAAAATATGTAAGACTATCCCATAATTTAATACTAAACTTGTGTTTCATTGGGCTAAGAACCCAGTTCCCAGATCTTGCTCAAACAATGCAGTCATTGAGTTCACCCTGAGGTTTGCAAACTGTTCTATGTCCCAGATGAAGGGATTTGTTAGGCTGGGCCTTTGGAAACCTCAGTCTACACTGTCGAAAAGGAATGTGTATTTTTAGACTTCCATTATGAACATCTTTTGTGTCGCCTCTCCTCTGCTTTCTTGGCCAGAGAAACAAAACTGTTTGATACTAAAATGATAAATTTTTGTTCTATGTGTCTGCAAACAGAATGTCTTTGCACACTTAAGATTTTTGTCATGAACAAAACCTGTGGATTTTCTCATTCCAGCTGTTGCAAAGGACAATCTCTTCTCTCCTGATGTTCTCTGCCAGTGAGGATGGGGTAGGTATAATGAATGCTGACCAAAGAAAGTTAAACTACAGAACTTAATGTAAAGGCAGAGTACCAATGTGTTGGCAGATCAGCCATGACTTTTGGTGGCAGGGTCTTGAAAATCTTCAGTGATGGAGATTCTGGCTTTTCAGGCAGTTCACTTCAGAACTGCACTAGGAGTGGTAAGAGATTTCACTGCAAGTGAAATGATTTTTTTCCCATGTCCAGGCTGTGATTTGAGAGGGCTGTGCCCTTTGGCAATCCCACCTTCCAGCTGCTGATGCCCTGCCATCTCATCAGACTCACACCCTCCTTTTCAGAAGGGGGATGCTGCAGATGGGCTGTGTAGCTTCAGCTCAGCTGTGGATCTGCAGAGCTACCTGCAAACAGCATTCACAGCTGCCACAAGCAGTGCTGGACTTGACTCTGTTCTCTGGCTGAGCATCCAAAGGCAGCAAAGATCCCCTCCAAGCATCCCATCTTTTGGGTCTGGTCTTCTAAATCCTATAAACCACAACCACTTTGTAACAGCACAACACTGAAAGTACTGGCAGGTGGAAATAGTAGAAGAATTTGCAAAATGCATGCAAGATATTACTTCATAATTGTGTGAATGAAACACGCATGAGCCATGGAGATCCATGGGCTAAAGTACAGTTTATGTAATCGTGAAGTAGTTATTCCTTTAGTCTGAGATATCAGAAGAACCCTGACACTTGGCACAGTGACCCAGATTTATCATGGGTGAGGGAGGCACCTGGGTAGGTGCCTGGCTGGCATTGGCTGCTGGATGGTCGGCAGCCTTCAGAGAATCATTAAGTCCAATTAGGATTCCAAGATTTTCCCTCTCCCTTGCACGTGAATGGGAGCAAAGGTCGGTTTGTTGTCTTGTTTAATCATCCCAGTTAAATATCTTCAGTTAGGTGATATGTGCTGGGGTCAGTTTGCTTTCCCTGTCTTACAAGTTTTCCAGCATTTTCCTATTACATGCTCCATGCTTTTAGTGGGATTTGTGGGTAATATTTATAGTGGAAAGTTACTCTGAAATAATAAATTATTTTTCTTATGCTGGACGAGGGTGTATATTTCATTTAAGTAAAGAGATACAAGAAATTTCCAGTGTGTTTGCTCCTTAATTAGCAGTTAAGTCTTGCTGAGTTTTACAGGATGTGTCTGGTTTGGTTACAGACTGGCAAAACATAGTTCTTTTTCAAGTTATTAGAATTCAAACAACCTCTTTTTCATGTTTCAGTGTGTATAACACCAGTATTTAAAAGTCTGGCAACTCAGATTTTTTTTCTTCCCTGGCTGAAACACAGGGATAAAGATTAATCACAAGAAATACCACTTGAGGTGGCATTTTTTTGCCAGTGCTGCTAAAGTTTCCAAGGGTGTAGCTTTGTAATCAATTCTTTTGGCAGGGAGGTTGGTTTTAGCCGTCACTGGCCCTGGCCACTTGCTCCTCACCTTGTGGCAGCCCTTCTGTTACACCAATAGAGTTGTTTGTGCAGCTGCACGGTGAACTGGACTGCAGAACCGGTCTGGGGTAAAAATAATCTAGGAAAAAAAAAAAAAAAAAAGATTGTTTATACCTTGAACCAGGCAACACCATGGGTATCACATACCTGTGCAGAAGCACAGCACAGATGAAGGCAGGGGCACAGTCAGAGGCTGGCTGTAGGCAAGGCCTATTAAGGAAAGAAATGGATGTGAACCTGCCACCTGAGATACCCTCTCAAGTGAAATATCAACTGAGAGTGTTACCAGTTCTTGTGTTAACGTGCTGTCTCCTCTCAGAGCAGCCATGCCAGCCTTGCAGCCCTCTCCTCCACACAGAGCCTCTGCAAATTCGCTCAGGCGCAACTCGCGGGTGAAATGCCGGTCGGATCATTGAACAGGAGGGACTGTGTTGGTGCTGGTGGTGGTAATGCATGAACAACAGAAAGTTAAAAGGGGGCAGAGGGAGGAGAGTAGGAAGGGTTACAAAATGTTTTTTCCTTTAGTGGATCAGTTAGCACAAGTAATTGATGTACAGTACGTATGTACACATTGCCAGCACACATAAAATCCTGCAAGTGCCAGAAAGGAAGATAAAGCATGTGTAGGTTATGCTTCAGCAAAACTGAGCTCAAAGACACAGTAACTTTTTTATTTTTTAAACAGCTCATTTTTAAAGCCTAGTAGGGCAGCAACTGATACAGGAGTGTGATCTAATTATTGAAAATCTAATATGTTCATTCTTTCCATGAGTTCTAATGCATTTTTTGTCCTTTAAAAAAGTTGTCTGTTGGAAGAGGATCTTGCATGCTGCATCTCCCCAGCTGAATGCTGCCTAGAACAGAACGTCCAGCACTGTTTGTTTTACTCACCATGCTTTTATTCCTGCAGACTTACGAGGTGCAGAGCGTGCTGGGAAAGGAGGTGGGGTTACTGAACTGCTACGTCCACTCTGTAACCAGTCACCCCAACTGTGTTGCACTGGAGGAAATTGTTCTTCTGGAAGCTGCAGCAAGACAGAGTTGAACTCTAGTCAGCTATTATAGTGTCTGTGGACTTTGTAATGTGATTATCTGTTAACTAGTGCCACAGATAATGTATAATGCAAGTGTGATAAGCATTAAGATAGTTTATTAAAACTGTGATTTATAAAGCACATTGTGCTAACACTGAAAAATCCATTTATTGTTCAACTTTCTGAACTCTTCTTTTTCTGATCAGTGCAGAATCCAAGAATACAGTTCTTGTCATGTCTGCTGTTACGTAATGTAAAACATCTTTTTCTGGAAGTTTTGAATGGTTGTAATTTTTTTTTAATAATACTGTATTTATTATATGTCAATGGAAAATATTTTACTGATATTTTTGAAATAAATACCTTGCTATGGTTGCTTATGGTTGTTGGTTTAAGCTGAGTTTTATCAGTGTATCCCAGACGTGCTGCTAAACGCTGTGTGGTGCGTGAATTCTGAGTTATCACTTTGCAATAGTTGTTATAAAGACAGAGATTTGAACACATATAAAGTTAATGTTTTACAGCTGATTGGTCTCTCAGCATAGAAGTTGTGTGCTATCTGTAGCTTCCCACAAAGCGGGTGTTTCATTATCGTTTCTTTTATGGGTAAGGAGCAAACTGCGTTGGAAGCCACACAACTACCCTCACCCAGACTGTGGAGACTACAGATCAGATAAATGCCAAAATCTTCCTCTGTGTGCATTGCAAGAATTAATATAAGAATTAGAGACTGCATGTTTTTCCCCCCCTTGCTCTTTCAGTGTTCAAAAGCCCCTTACAGGTCACAGGAGAAGGAACGGGTGGTTTTGCGCGGGTCCCGTATGTGATTAACCAGCAGAAAACTGCCACACTGGTCATTTCTGTGCCTCAGGCCAATTGTGAAAAATCTTATGGATGTCACAATTACTAAAAGAATAACCCAGCTTTTGAATTCCCTTTCCCCACCCCCCACCTCCTTCAAGCATTTCTGTCTCTTATCTGCCTCCCTGTAAGGAAAAAGGAGATGACAGCCCATTCCTGTGTAGAGGTCTGTACGTGAGACTGGGGTTGCCCCTTCAAAACCATTTAAGACTTGAGTCTAAGAGAAAGCTGGAGGTGCTTGTTGTGTCTGGCCATATTTCTGCCAGTGCCCTACAGATGTTGTAGGTGCTCTAACACTGCACTACTGAAATTTAGACAAGTTGCCCGATCTTCTGTGATCTGTTCACTCACTCAGCGATGAGCAGCAGCACTTTCACTAGCCAGGATCAGTGAAAGTGTCCAGCTCCTGCAGTGGGCTGAAGCCTGAGGGCGCATCAATACCTCTGGGACTCACTACAGCTGGTCCCAGCTCTGGAACATGTTAGTGTAGGTGCAACTTTGCGTTGTCTGAAATGCAGACCCCTTGGAAATATTTTTAACAGGAATTTTAACGAGTGGTATTCTTTTAATGGTGTTCTTGTAGTCCTATGCACTTTTTTTTTTTTTTTTTAAGATCTAGAATACGGTATTTCTGGCAGAGTCCTGGTCACAGAGCAGTCTCTCTGGCTGCGCAGCTGCTCGGTCCCACCAGCGCCACGGCAACCCCTGACTCAGCACTCCGGCTCAGCGATGCGGCTCCGAAGGGAGCAGACTTCGCAACCACCGCGGCCGAGGGGTCTCACGGTTGTTCCCACCCCTGCATCGCTCTCTGGATGCTTTGGGGGGTAACGCAGCGCCCCTCGCTTGCCCTCTCGGCCCCTGGGACCCCCTCGCCGTATTCCCCGCCCCTGTTCAGCCCCCTCCCGGGCAGCACAGCTTTCCCCGCCGCCAGCCCGTTGCTGTCACGACATAGAGCAAACGAGAGCAGAGCTGATTTAAAATGCTTTTCTTTATTCTTAGAAATGCTGTAAAAATTGATATAAAAGGTTGAGCATGCTCAGTCTTATTTTTTTTCGATCCTACTGTCTAAAATACATGGGATTTTGAATCATTTTAACAGATGTACCATAGCTGCATCGGTATGAGTAAAATGTAGAAAAGACGAAAACTACCATTACAAAAATAATTTAAGGGGAGAGAAGAAAAAAAAAAAATATATTTAGCTTTTTTTCCCTTTTTCGCAAGTTTCGTGGTGAAAGACCCAGGCATCGCTCCACGTCGCTGCCGCNNNGGCAGGTCCCGCCGCGGCTCCGCGCCTCCTGCCGCGCCCGGCCCGGCCCGGCCCGGGGCGCCGCGGCACGGCCCGGCAAGGCTCGGCACGGCCCTCTGAGGTATTTATCCACCGTCTCCCGGAGTCCGTCTCTCCGTCCCGCTCCCCCGCGGTTACCGGCAGTCGGTGCCCGAGCCGGGCTGCAGGAAGGAGGCGCTGGGCAGTTGCTTGAAGAAGTGCCGGAGGCTGGTCAAGTCCCGGGTGAGCTGCTCGATTTTCTTGTGCAGCTTCTCGTTCTCGGCCGAAAGCTCCAGCAGCTTCTGCTGCATCTCCTGGTTGCGCCGCTTCGCCTTGTCGCGGCTCTTGCGCACGGCGATGTTGTTGCGCTCCCGGCGCTGCCGGTACTCGGGGCTAAACCTGTCCACGCACTTCTTGCCGCCCCGCTCCTTGCCGCCGGCGGCGGCGGGCGGCGGGACGCCCTGCGCCGGCCCGGGCACGGCGGCGGCGGCGGGGCCCGGCGAGCGGGTGCTGCAGCTGGAGGGGGAGCTGCTGCCCGGCGGCTCGGGGGACGTGGGCGGCGTGGGCTGCCCGCTCAGGTTCATGATGGTCTGGGCGCAGGTGGCGATTTGCGAGGGCAGCAGCGAGGAGGAGAGGTCGCTGTCGCTCCAGTCCGGCTCCTGCTTCAGAGCGCCGCTTTTTGAGAAGGAGGAGGAGGAAGAGGAGGAGGAGGAGGAGGAGGCGGTGCGGGGCTCGGAGCCCAGCAGGGTGGTCATGGCAGCGCCGAGGTCCTTGGCAGGGTCGCGGCCGGCGCCGCCGCCCGGTGGCAAGTACTCGCCGTACTCCCCGCCCCGCTCGGGCTTGTGGTTGCTGTTGAAGAGGTCGGCGAAGAGCTCGTCGTTGCAGAGCTCCAGGTTGGGCACGGCAGACATGGAGTCAATGTAGGAGCTGAAGTCGATGGCGCTCTCGTCCTCGTACATGGCCGGGGCGGCGGCGCTCAGCTCCGCCAGGTTGGTGCCGCTGCCCCCCAGGCCGCCCCCCGTCTCCTCGCCGCTCATCCCGCAGCCGCCGCGGGCCCCCGGCTTGCAGGCGGGACCCGGCCCGCCGCCGCTGCCCACCTTGGCGTCGTAGAAGTTGGCGGGCTCCAGGCACCAGCTCTTATAACATGCCGGGGAGTCCAGGCTGTAGAGAGCGGCGGCGCTCATCGGCGAGCGGGACGCGGCGCCGCACGGCCGCGGCGCGGGGGCTCCGGAGCGCGGGCACCAAACGCCGCTCCGCGACGGTCGCAGCTCCAGCCTCTGTCACGGGCAGGTGCGAGCGGGACTGCCGCTGCCGCTGCTCGCACCGCTGCTGCTGCTACTGCTCGGTGACACCGGCGCTGCCGCTGTAGCCCCGCCGTCGCCTCCCCGAGGGGGCCGATCCGGGCTCGGGTCACGCCGTGAGCAGCGGTAGGAGGCGGGGATGGGACAAGGCGTCTCAGGACTTGGGAGTGAAACGCTTCCTCGGTCCCTTCTTATACGGCGCGGGCCCCGCCTCCTGCCCCAATGACGGGGAACGACTGTTCCCGGCACCCCCGGGGACCCGGGGGCGGGAGCGGGTGGGGTGCGCGGCCGCGGAGGCCGGGCTGCCGCCGCAGCGAGCTGCCACCTCCCGGCGGAGGGTGGCCGCGGTCCGAGGTGCCCCCGCCACGGGCATGGGACGGTGCGGGTGCCTTTCGGGCGCCCGCCGCCCTCCTCGCACCGTCCCGTCCCCGGGGAGCTCTGCCCCGACGCCGGTACCGGCAGCCCATTCCCCTGGCTGAGCGTTAATTTTCCTTTTTCCACGAGGGTCAGCGGCAAAGCTGGCTGAAAAAGCTGATTTTACCCCGCCGCCGCCACCAGCAGCACTCTGCATCCCCCCACGCGCTTCGCCAGCGGCGCCTGGGATGGAGCGGTACGGGGAAGATGCTGCCTGCCCCACGCGTGTCTCTGTGCATCACCCGAGCGCCCTCCGGAGGCTCACCTCCCTTCGCTGGGGCACGGGCAGCTTCACCCGAGGAGGATGTAAATCCCCCACTCCGGGGAGAGGGTGGCCGCTTGGATTTCTTCTGGCAGGACACTCCTGTGGGAAAGGGGTCTCTGAGGCATCTTTAGCTGCCTCACGCTGTCTGCATGAAGTTATGCCTCTTAAAGCCTTACATTAAGTAATTATCCATGTTGTCGGCCCCCGGCCCCCTTGTATCCCACAAACTACTACTGTCAAATTGGCAAGTATCAGAAAACTGAAAATACTTGCAGCTAAAATACAAGTTTTCTACTTACATAAGAATTTCTAAAACCCTGGCTTCACCCGGAGGTGCTCCACTTACCGAATTACTAAAGAAACCCACAACACAACACCCTTAAATTTACTTTCAAAAAACTATTTACTTGTTTATTTATCTTCCAGAAGACCCTTCGATATTTACGATAGGACTACCCCAGGCGCTGACTTTCCAGCCCAGCACCCAGCTGACGCTGCTGGCATGGAGCTGCGCCCTGTGGAGCACGGTGCCACTCGCCCGGAGGTGGCTTTCTGGGGACCGTGGGTACGTACCGGTCATGCCGGGCCTGCTGCCCCTCTCCGGGCAGGGCTCCATCTGCCGCCACCGCAGCTGTTGCAGGACCGCAGCTGTTTATCACAGGGGTGTGTGTTTTAGCATAAGTAGTTGGGAACAAGACCGGTACATGCTCTCCCTTTGGGTGTAAACTCCTCGTGGGAAGGCTTGTGGGCTCAGGCTAAGTGTGCAGTGCCTGGCAGGTGGGGTTTTACCTCTGGCAGGTAAGGTTTCGCTTGGAGAGGCTTTGCTTTTAACTCTAGCGCTGCCAGATGTGTTGTGTTTAAATAGACTTGATTTCCTCTCTCATCAGAGCATTGATCACACAACATTTATCTACACCAGCATTAACCACTGAACTTGACAGTGACACAAGAAATGCTTGCTTTGGGTTTTTTCCACTGTCAAAGAAATAATATGCCCCAAACCATTTTACATGTTATTTTTTGCCTTCTATATGCCCCAGACCTTCTCTGGGGTCTACTCATGATGCACAACTCTGCACCACCTGCCCCTGGCCTGTCTATCCAGCAGGGAATGTGGTGCTCCTGGAGCCTCTTCCTCTGTGTGAAGTGTAGAGGAGTGCCTGCATGAGGCATGGGAAGGTAGTTCAGAAATGAGATGCAGTCTGATATCTGCTGTCTCTCCCCTTGCTCTGCTGGAAGGGGTTAGATCTCACCCATTGTAGGCATAAAATTATGATTTGTCTTGGAAAGCACTCATTGAAGTGTTTGCATGCAGAACTGTGACACTTCCAGCTCCCTGAAGTCCTTACCCCAAAGGTCAGCCAGCGTTGGCATGCCACTGTGCCAGCCTGAACATGCCCATTTAATGCCCATCATGTGTTGCTCCAAAAAAGACACCTAGTTCCCAGCCAGGTCACCCGGCCCTCGCTGGGCACCTTGCCTCCTGGCAATTACATTCTCAAAATCTCTCAGTAAAAGGCACAGGACCGCCGTGTAAACCTCAATAGAAGCCACCTGTGTCACACCTAAGCCCCAGCACGGAGGGTGCAGCATTGCCTACAGGGTCTTCAGGAACTGCAGGTGTGCTCAGAACTCATGGTTGGGCCTGTCAATGCCTGTCCCACAAACCCAAGCAGCAGGAGCCACCCCCTGGAGGGTGAGTTGGTTGTGTTTGTTGCTGAGCCTGAGATGTGTGATTTCAGGAAAATGTTTGATGGGGTTCTCCCACGTGCCATGCAGGGTGTGAAGCCCTGGGGTGCTGCAACACCTGCAGCAATGCATCCAGGATTGCCTGGAGCATTGCCAGGAGCATGTGAGCAAGTGATACCTGGCACTCACCAAACCAGTGCACTGCAGGCAGGATGACATCCATGCTCTGCTCTTTCCTGGGGTGGCATCTTGTCTGGCACCTCAGCAGCTGAATCTGTTCCCATCTGCATATGTAATTTCATGAGCAGTGAAGTACACACAAGCCCTTGATTTCCCTCATCTGTCCTGCTGAGTACCTGACCCACCAAGCCATGGCTTTTTCTCTGGGATCCAGTAATTTTAAACAGCAGTAAAAAGCAGGTGATCATCTGAATTTCAGAATAAATTCTTTACAACTTGCTTGAGGTTCATGCTGCAAATCAAGGAAAGTATTTAAAGCTAGCAAGAAAGGACAAGAAACCTTTCTCTAAGAAGCAGAAAAAAAGACAAAACTTTAACTTACTCTGGACTGCTGGCTGTGAATCTCAGAGAAACACCAGGACCCTGAGCCCTTCAGGGATGGCAGTTAAATCACACTGTCTTTCTGACTAGTTTTTCCTCATAAATAGAGGACAGGCCACTCAGGGAAGGTAAGGAAACAGGGTAATGCCTCAGCATGCTCACCTCCAGCAACCCAGCCAGACATGCAGGACTTTTTGGGACAGTGAGACCAGAAGCGTGGTCAGGCTGTGCTGGTCCTGGGGAGCCTAAGGAGCCCTTTTGTGCTCTTGATATTATGGGCTTGACACAGCACCAGCAGGACATCAGGTCCTGGGGGATTCATGGGTAAAGACCAAGCTGACAAGGGGGGAAAAGGTGTACGACTGGATTGCTGCATTTCTCCTCCCTGCAAGAAGCAGCAGGAATGCAAGTGTCCTTTCATTCTTCAGCTGGAAGCCAGCAATGGCACATAGGGGCTGACCAGGGAATGGGACACGTAAATGAGGAGGTACAAGTTGTCATGGGAGAGCCAAAAATCCTGCCTGCACACTCCTAGGGAGGGACAGTCCCTACCCGAGGTTGCTGTTGGCTCTTGTCAGCCAGCACAGTGACTGCTGGACAGCCCCTGGCTGCCCGTTCGTGCCACCTCTGCCAGGGCTCGCGCCTCGCCCTTGTCCTAAAGCACTGTCACAGTATTTTGCTTGTCACTTGTGCTGTACTTGTACATCATTGCACTGGTCCTGCCTGTGGCCTCCCTACTCTTAGCAGCTGAACAAGGTGATGGTAATTGAAAGGAATTTTCCGTTTATCTCATGTAGTTGAAGCTCTGTGCTGTGTCTCACTGCAGGCATTTAAGCCCCGGTGGTGTCAGCCCAGGCTGGGTCTGTCCAGCTGCACCTGTGGCTGCTGAGCTGCTGGCTAAGGTCATCCAGGTACCCAGCTCCCAAAAGGCCAAGTGCTGCTGCAGCACAATCCCTCAGAACCTGTGCTCCTTCTTTCCTCATGCTCTTTGGTGGATACTCAAGAACTTTTTCCTGATACGGGTTTTGCATGAATTTCTATTCATGTGATCAAATTGTCAGCTACATCTTCTGTGTAATCAAATGAAATCTGGTGTGGTATAATTTACTGTGAGTGTAATGGACAAGTAGAGTCAATGTTACTCTCTTCTATCCCATCAAAAAGATGAAGAAAAACCCCACCCTGTAAATAGGGTGGAAACTGTAACCCAAACTTTTCCAGTCCTTTATGGCCACTCCTTCATGTTATCAGAATGGTTTGCATTGGAAGGGATCTTAAAGATCATCTAGTTCCAACCCTCCCGCCATGGGCTGGAGCATCCACGTCTTTTCTGTTCCTGCATCTCATCACTTTCACAGTGAAAAATTTCCTCCTAACACCTAATATAAACCTAACTACTTTCAGTTTAAAACCATTCCTTCTTGTCCTGTCACCACAGACCTTGATAAAAAGTCCCTCTTCATCTTTTCTACAAGCTCCCTTTAGGTACTGAAAGGCCACACTAGGGTCTCCCCAGAACCTTCTCTTCCCAGGCTGAACAACCTCTCAGCCTGCCTTCACTGGAGAGGTGCTTCAGCCCTCTGATCATCTCTGTGGCCCAAAAAACTTCCCAACCTTTTTGCAACAAGAAAATACCCCTCTAAACACCCTATTCTGGACACATCTTCATTTGACATAAGGAGTGGCTCTTTGGTAGTTTTGCTGCAAGACCAGTGGCACCATTTGGTGCTGTGGGTGTCTGCCAGGGTGGGAGCTTTCTGCGTAGGTGCCATTTCTTACAGGCAGCATAACGTAAAAATGAAATTTTTAAAGCCCATGTAATTTCCGAATGAGGCAGAGTATTAATAAAGTGACTCGGCAGACCCTCAGCCTCGGGGGAAAAAAAAAGTTTTAAAGCAGAGGTAATAAATCCTTATCCTTGATTTTGAAAAACAGGAATTTTGGGGGAAAGTGTCTCTATATGTAGATGCTTACTTTTGGAAGCAGCTGGCCAAACCCGTAAGTGTGAGACCAGAAGAGGTGTAGGAAATGCCTTATTCCATGTCTGAATACGAGCCCAATTCATTGTTTTTGTGGAAAGCTCAGGGGCTCCTTCCTGTGCCCAAATGTGTGCTGGTGCTGTGTCACCTGTCAGCCACAGAGACCTCAAGATAACATTTAGACTGGGGGGCAATGGTGACTAAGGGGGAAAATCCTGAGCACAAGAAGCAGCATGCAGGAACCTCGCTATCAGCTGGGAAAGGAGACAGTAGGCAGCAGTTCCAGAGTTTTCCTCTGGATTCAGCAGTACTGTTATTCATAGCTAGAGGGGGAAATCGTAAGATTGGCAGGGATGGTAAGGATTAGTTTCAACACGACATCATTCTATACTCTAAGAAAAACCCAGTGAGAATATATGCTAATGTTTTACATAACTTTTTAGATACAACTAATGGATTTCCAGATATAGTGCCCATCCATCTGGTTATTTAATCTGAGAAGGAAATACTCTGGTGTACTTGTGAATAGTTCCCAAGTTTTGTTTTGCATCGTGAGACCTGATGCAGTCTCTGACTCTGACGTTCACATCATCTTCACTCTTTTCTGGGAGCCGAATAAACCCGCCCTGGAAAGCACCAGGCCCAGCCATGTGAGCTTTGCCTCGTGTCGGTACCTTCCTTGCTGCTTCACAGGCTGGCTCCAGCCTTTCCATTCAGCTGCTGCGTCTTACCGAGAGCAGCCAGGCCTGGGGACAGCAGCTGCCATTTACATGTGCTGGAGGTTATTTCCAGGACCGTTCAGCCTCCCTAAAGAAAGTTAGGGAAAATCCACTTGCTGTGCACAAGATGTGTCTCTGTGTTGAAGGCCCAGCAGCCTCGTGCTTTGTGCCTCAGCTGACACATGAGCTTGACAAACACATGACTAATAAGGGCTGACGTAGCCGAGGCTTCCCACTAATGCACTTATTCTAGGGCCAAAACGGAGCTTTTAACTATTTAAACTGCCATGGACATGTTCTCAGGCCGGGTCACTGCTGCCTGTCTCGCAGCTTTTCACCCCCAGCCTGAGGGCCGCTCCCCACGGACCTCAGGGAGCAGCGAGTGGTGAGCACCAGCCCCTTTCCTCCCCCAGCGCACTCTAATTCCCCTTCCCAAAGGCCAGGGAGGGAGCCCTGCTGTGCACAAACATCTGCTGTTGCTGAGGACATCAAAAGTCCTAGGAGAAGAGCCTCGTTAAAGTATAATCCTAAACTTTGTCCTCTGCAGTGCAGGTCAAAGTACCCAATAACTCTCCGAGGTATGTGCCAGAAGTGCCATTAAACACCTCGTACACCCAGCCACTTAATTTTCAAATGTCCCCTGCCTTTTCATGTCGCCTTTTTTATTGTGCTTTAAACTTTCTTATATTTGTAGAGTGACAGCATGGAAGCCAGGGTACCTCACCTGACCAAGTTTTAGTCATAAGATTGCAGTTCTAGTTGTTAGCAGACATCAAAAGAACAAAACAACATAACATCTTACTGCTGTATATAAAAATAGACAGTATCAAACTCTTTTATAAAAAACCCTCCCACCTTACCGTCCAATAATTATCATCTCTATAAATGGGTAAATGTGGAAGCTTTTTGTGATTAAAGTGCCATAAATTAACTTTTGAAATGAGGTAAACAGCTGAAAGCTTTTATTTTTTAATGTTTCCTCTACAAAAATACATCTGAACAATATTTTTAATTAATTAAAGTGATAAAAATATTTGGATTTTCTTGATTCATAACACTATTGACACAAACCATTGAGTATGTTTATTAAGAAGAAAGGTAACAAAAAGTAATTGTTGCTGGAAAATATTTGAAACACAAAAGCTCCCTCCCCATCGTTTAGGCCTCAGCAATCTTCCTCACTGTGAGTTTTTCATGGAGTTGTATCCAGAAGGCAGATTTCTCTACTCTCCAGCTGACAGATTCGAGACTGGTGCCAGCAGCAGACGTGGCCCTCAGCAAGACCAGAACTGCCCCACTGTCACAGAGGCAGGAGAGAAATCTTGTAGGCAGTGAAAGGGCAAAGACTCATTTTTATTACACCCTTTTTGATAATTATTAAAAGCCTCAATGAAATCTATATCCTACAGTAAATCTGGGTCATAAGCAACAGTCGTGTTTGAGAGAATTCTCCTTCTCCCTCGCTGCCCATGCTGCAGTTTAACCTCAGCTGGGAGCTCAGCCCCACAGAGCTGCTCCTCAATCCCCCCAGAGAGAACTGGAAAGTGAGAAAACTCCAGGGCTGAGATGGGTAATAGGTTAAAGCAAAAGCTGTGCACACAAGCAAAGCAAAACACAAAATTAATTCACCACTTCCCACGGGCAGGCTGGTGGTAGTCAGCCCTCCCCAGGAAAGCTGGGATGACAGTGAGTTTGGGAAGACAAACACCATCACTGAACATCTCCTCCTCTTTGTCCTTCCCCCAGCTCTACATGCTGAGCATGACACCCTGTGGTACGTGATAGCCCCTGGGTCAGCTGGAGTCAGCTACCCTGGCTGTGCACCCCTGGGCTCCTCACGCTGTGAGAGGCAGAACAGGCCTTGTCTCTGTGCAAGCCCTGCTCAGCAATAATCAAACATCCCTGTGCTATCACCCCTTTCCAGCACAAATCCAACCACAGCCCCACGCCCGCTACTCTGAAGAAAACGACCTCAATCCCAGCCAAACCCAGCACACCTGAGAACTTTTTGGCTGCTGGAGATGAAGTCACATCTGGCACTATCTGCACAGTTTAGCATAAGCAAATTCCAAAGTGCAGTACACATTCCTGTGCTGTGCTGCAGTTATGGCAAGAAGCTTACTGTGCTCAGCTCTGTCAGCAGTCACTACTTCTGGCTTGGGCCAAACAATAATTTGGAAATAAGTGTGAGCAGTGCAGACTTCCAAAGGACAAAGATAACACGATATAACCTCTAATTGCTAAAAACAGTCTCATCATTACTATCTTGTTATCCAGTAATGAAACAGCTGTTCAGATACTTTAGGTGTTATCTGGAGCTAAGAGCTGTTTTCTGTTTAATTTCACCACTGATACTACTGATATGAAAATCTTCAAGTTTCAACTACAAATAATACATGGCTGCAGAATGGTTTCAGCTGATTGTCATCAAGGTCTCTGCAGAAGAAAAGCACAGACTCACTACATCACTACCCTGATGCCCACAAGCTTGCAGGGTATGAATTTGTGCTTTCCACTGTGGGATCTCGGTGCTTTTCAAATAAATCTTTAAGCTCTACAGCCTCTCCAGTTGTTCTCCATTGACTTTAACAAAAGACAATAAAGCTGCTTTGTTACAGAACCACACACAAGAAAAATAATTAAAAAAAAAAGAAACAAAAATCACGGTTTGAATACAGCTTTAATACAAAAAGTTTATTTTCTCTGTTAGTCAAGTTAACTGATGATAAAAATAGTTAAGAGTTTTTTTCTTTTTGGCCTTAAAATTCTGATCTGGTTGCAGCTGTGTTTTAGGGTACAGGTCCCCTGGCAGACAGGGTTGTAGATGGCAGTTCCTCACATCCAGGGCTCCCATCCTTCCCAGACTCTGCCAAGAATATTGGGGTCTGTTGCTTGATCGATGAGGCATCTCACTTGGGTCTCCTCTGAAAGTCCATCCTCTGGCTCTTTGGCTCTGATATCATGGTTAGAGTTACCACGAGCCACAGCTGCAAAATCTTTGTAAGCAGGCAGTGACTTCTCATGGCCCAGGCGCAGCTCATCGCTGAAATTGAGAACACAAAAATAAGCTCCTACTAAAGGAAACAAGCAGAAAATCTGAGATGGATTTTTAAATACAATACAGCACTTGAAAAATAAAGCTTGAATTGAGATCAAGATGTGGAGGCTGCTCAAGAGCTGTAGAAGGCTTGGCCAGTGAAGACTGGTGGTTTCAGGGGTCCTTTACGAGCGGGTATTTACCATGACTATGCCAATCTTGTCAAAGGTCTCTAGCTGGAAGAGGGATGCAGCAGTTCACATCCAAGCTGTTGATCTCTTTACCTGCTCTCCTGATCTGTGCCTATAACAAGTACTTTGCTGCCTTTTCCAGTTCAGCCTTGACCGCAAAAGGGACTCCTCCCAAGTCCTGCACTTTTCAATATTTGTATGGTTTTAAAACAGGCTTGCTTTCTTTGCTTTTCTGTCTTTCCCCTGATTAATCCAAAATGACTTTTTAAGAGAGGATGGAAGGGATTAATTGTACTTTTAACTGAACTTAAAAGACATTCTGGCTTGAGCCAGACTTGACTAGACTGACATAAATAACCTGAGAATGCCACCAGATTTGAATTTGATGTTTCTCTTAAGCAGCTTTCTTCCATGCCTCCCCTACAGCTGGTACATTTCAAGCAATCCTCCATCAGAAACATATATTAATTTAAATATTATCCCTACCCTAAAAGCAGTGGAGACAAACACTAAGAACAGTAGGACTGAGGAGTCTGAGATTAAGCAGCCTGACAGGGAGGGGAGACATATGTTGCCAGGAGCAGTAAAACTGCTCAGAAGGCCTGAGCTGGAGCAGAAAAACTCACAGGGAGATATCTGGTGTTTTGGCTGGCAGGGTGATTCACAGAGCTTGTACGTGGACCAAAATGACTCTGACAGAAGGTTTGCTGAAATTTTGCCCTGTCTCTCTTCTCTTTTCCTAGCCGCCATTCTATCCAAAGGGAGCAAAATCTGACACAGGAGCCTTCCAAAGCTCTTAGTGGAGCAGTTTAAAGCAAAAGGAGAGCATCTTACCAAGTGATTATTGCTGGATTGGCACCTGCAAGCTTTCTTCTGACATAGCTGACCTTTTGCAAAGGGTACCAGTTTACTTCAGATGTGTTTATTTCCTTAATCCATGTGCCTCCTTTTCTCAACTGTCTTTGTTCAAAGTTCTAAGGAGAAAACATATTTGTCCTAATTATCATAAATCACACACTTGAAAAAGGCTTTTAAGCCACAGATCATAGCAAGTCAAGCCAGAATCTTAACTGCAGATGCAGTGGAGGACAAAGCAGTGAGATAATATCTAACTTGCCTATGATTGTAATTTATAACTGAAGTTACTGAAGTGCAACTAGTTTCAGATTTTTCTTCTCTGTAACTATTAGTCTGATATATACAGTGCCGTTATGCAAATTTAATAGGCTGAATGCAAAAAGTTGAAAATATTTATGCTGGTGGCATAAGTGGCATCATGTAATCAAGAGTTATCCACGTCTTTAGGATTATCACGAAAGATAAAGAACAGGACACTGATAACACAGACATATGTTACTATTTTTTGTGCATCAATACAGAATTCTGTCATTTTAAATACTCTTAAGTTCAGTTTCTCTGAAAACTTAATAAAACAAAAAAAGATAAAAGGAGTACTGAGAGTGAGCCTTAAGGAACACTTCCTTTTTCATCAGTTTTATTCTTATTACAGTTTAAGAATTTTCACATGAAGAAAAATGAAAGAGGACAAAACCCCACCTTCCAGTCCAAAGAAGGCTCTTTTACAAACACATCCATGGTGCTGATGAGGAGGTCTGGATCTGAACGATAAGCCCTCAGGGCATGCACCATCACGCTGTAAATGAGTCCCCACTCTTTCACTGGCATCATCAGATTAACGAACTGGCGAGTCAGGCGAAAGGGCATCAACTCCGGCACATTCAAAAACTAGCCAAGGGGAAGGACAGTCAAAAGAAAACAAGAAGTAAGAAGCCTTGGAACTGAAGGATTAGATGGGAATATTTTTTTCTTTCTAAGCCTTGAAACCCTCTTTGTCACTTAATTGAAAATAAGGTGCAAAAGTGAACTGAACCAAGTTGTGACATCAAAGCTCTAGTCATAAGTGTTCAGTGATAGTGGTTGAAACCACGGTTGAACTATGTCAAACACCACCATACTGACTCTGTGGAGTTCTATAGCTCACTGCTTGTCTGAGAATATCTGGACTCAGAAACTTGATTCAATTGACTAGAAATAACTTGTAAAGATTATTTTGCACCAGAACAATGGCAACTGAAGAGCATCAAATCCAGTACTGAGAGCACACGCGTAATCGCACATAAATGCAAAAGCTGTAACGAATGAGTTGAAAACAAATACCTGTGTGGCTGCACCAAAAGCGTATCCAAAGTCTATTCCCACCATGCCACCTGTCTCCTTGTTAATCATGAAGTTGGACAGATGCCGGTCTCCAATCCCAAGTATCCAGTGGCTGATGCACATCAGTGCGTGCGAGCTGGCAAAATGGGAGCGCAGGGCCAGGAAGGCCTCGGGAGACGTGCTCATTTTCACAAAGGCTCGCCTGAACAAAACAGAACTCGCTTGTTGAATGCAAAGAAACAAAAGAAACACCAACATTTGTTTCACAATGTGCAGTCATCGGCAGCACTCACCGCAGCAAGTCTTCTGGAACGCTGCTCTCCCTGCTTTTGAAGGATGTGACTGCTTCTGTACGGCTGGCATTTCTGCAAAGTAGAAAGAGAAACGAAGGCGGCTGCTGAAATAAGAGCCTGCTGGATCTTGAAAGTCAAGATAGGCTCATGACAGCAGCAGGGTGCGGTGCCTACTCCAGTAAACAGTACAGCAAGCCATAAAGGGTTTATCCCCCAAATTTTACCTGATATTAGAAGTGCCCCATCCTCCCTCTTTCTCCCAACAGTTATTTCCAAGACTGACATTTCTAAATACAAAACAGTATGTGGTTTTGTGTATTTTGCTCCAAATTAAGGTGGTGGGCTAAGTTTTAATAAAGCAATACAATTGTGTTCTTTCTGGCTGGACAGTCTCTTCCAAGCAGAGGAGTTAAGGCCCCAGTTACATCTCTCAGCAGCAGGCTGAGGCTGTACTACACTAGAAAGTAGAGCAGCAGAGGGGATGCAACAGAACCAAAGAGCTGGTGCTGAGGGCACTCATGCCATGCAGATTTGGGGATGGAGGCTTTGTCCTAGCCCATATCCAGTTCTGAATGCCTGCAAGAGCTGAAACGTGCCAGGAGCTTTCTTTCCAGTCTACTTCCCTCTGAAAGGAGCGGAGTTGAGAAACAGTGCTTTGATGCACCAGACTGAAGATGAGGGGGGTGATTGGTAATTACTTCAAAAGCACATTCTGGATCTGAATACAAGTATTAATTCAGTTAAACAAGTCAAAGTTTTCCTTTAAAAAGCAAGACACTTGCTAAAGCAGGTTAAGAGCTTATAAGAAATGCTCTGGACACTTCACTTTACCACCCACAGTGCTAGATCTAGGTAGGTGTGGAAATTCCTCTGAGAGGATGCTCAAGTCGGGACCTAAACCATCAAATATTCTTAAATTCTCAGTGAATCATGGTGATCTTCTCTGTCCAACTCCAGCAGATGCTCGGGCTCTGAGGCAGCCTACCTAACTGCATAATCAGGAACAAGACGCCGAGAAAATAAAGTTGAAGAGCAGCATCTGCTTCTACACACTTTCTAAAGGAAGTGAGCAAGCTTCTGGAAGCATTTCTGTACTCTGGTAGGATTTTTGGCAAGAGGAATTTTGCAGAGCATCTCCAGGAAGACAAAGCAGTAAATTGAGCAAAAATCAGATCTAGTCATCATATTATAATGTAGATCATACTTTTTTCCCTGGAATTTCTACATCTCTGCATGTGTGCACACTCTAGCTTCTGTATTTCACATGCAGTCCTCTTTGGAAACCTACCTGTACATAGCATGGTATCGAGAGATGCCCTGTGCTTTCCCACCCATCCTGGACAGCCACTCAGAATAGGTAGCACGAGGTCCTCTTGGGCTAGGGACAAAAAAAGAAGAAAACCACCAATGATTGCCCTGTATGATCTCACCACTCTCTATTTGATTATCCACAGGCTGTGTGCTGCTCTGACCCATGAGATTTTTATGCAAAGGAAAAGTCAAGAAGCTACAGCGTACATTAATTTTAGCCTTGCTATGGAAATGAAGTTTATGCAGAGTATAGGCTGATCCATTCATCTCTTTCACCCCAGCTTTGAATACACTTCAGTCATATCTGACAGAAGATTAGACATCTCAAAGGTGTTGAGTACCTCCAGAAGAAAGGTCCCTCTGCAGGGAGGGAAAGGTATTTTTGACAGTCTTGTAGCCTTTGAGAAGCATTATGTTGTCCACCACAGTACATGCTGCCCTTTGTCCTTCCAAATGGGCAGGGAATGCAGGAAGGCAGTTTGGTATCTCCTCAGTGTGCACAAGAGGGAATGGGTGCTTGAACTTGAGGTATTAATCCATAAGAAGCCAGTATTCATTAGTTGCACTGCTTATAACTTGGTATTTTTCTCCCATCTTAACTAAATACATCAAACCTTAAATTTCTATTCCAGAGAGGCAGCAACTTAGCAGAGCAGCCACCTTCTCTCTTCCTTCCAAAGCATGTTTTGAGATACAGAATGCTATTTCCATTTAAGAAGCATTTACCAGTTATAGACTGTAGCCCATCACTTCGGGATTAAGAAAAGGATTTCAACAATTCAGAAAGTTGTCCCCCCCACCCCAACCAAAATTTTCCTTTGTGAGTGCTGTCACTTAACAATAACTCATGATAACTCAATATAAAATGTCTTAATTGTCTTGATGGAATAACATATGGGAAAATACTAAAATCTATAGACACAATAAAGCAAAGGGTTTTTTTTTAATAAATTATGACCTGCTTTTAGAAAGACACTGATCTTCTACTGAGCATATAATAAATTTCCTCCCCTCATGAGATGGTTCCATGTGAGTCTTCCTTCACTTTCCCACTCAGTGAATTGAGATCAACATAATACCACTGCTGTTCACAACACTGAATCAGAAGCAGCAATGCAGGAACTCTAGCAGTTCCTAAACTGCTCACAAATCAAATAACCATAGAAATAAAGACTTTGGAGTCCAACCTCCATGCTGGAGTTTCCTCCAACCTGCCCCATAAATGTTAACTAGTAAAAATAAATGGTGACAACAACACTCAGACAAACCCAAACAGAGATTATGTAACTCAGAACCACATTTGTAAATTTAACCACATTTCTAAATTCCAGGACAGAACTAGGCTGAAATGCCAGAATTAAATCAGTTTTACAAATATTCACTCTCCAATTACAATCACGAGAAAGCAATATAATTTATTCAATTCCAGCATTTGTATCAAGTCAGAGAGAGTGCTCTGTTACAGTCGTGTTCTGTGCATTTGCTGCCAATTTCCACCCCCCATCACTGAGTCACTGCTGAACTCCGGTTCTGAACAGCTCTGTCTCTACTCCCTTCCCCTGCCCCCCATTGACCTAAGTCCATTTCCTGCCTGATCAAATCAAGAGATCAAAATCCTCTGCTTGTAAAATCAATCTGCTGATAAGGAAATGGTGATGATAATGACGTCACACATGATTATAATTATAAGCCTCTTGTTTAAACAAGCTGGGTGGAGGATATTCCAGCTACAATGGCACTCATTAAACAAACGGTTGCCAATTACTAATTTGGGTCAGGAAGTACAAACTGCCTCCTTGCTTATAAGTGCTTTTCTTTGATTCTTTAATTAAAAAAAAAAAAAAAGGAAAAATAAAATCCTGCCACAAGACTGTCAGTTATCCAAAAACCCATTATTAGTGGTCTCTATTAAAGCAGACAGCTAAACCAAGCATCACCTGTAATAGCTGATATCTTCCTCTTCAGACATGCTATTTTTAAGGAATTCTTTTAGGGTACAAGTATTTTCCAGCCATTTGATGAGTCCCAGTCTGGAACAAAGTAAGTCAGAGATAACAAGTAGTTCAGAGCTGAACTTTAGAGGAACACCACAAATAGGAAGCATTCTAGTGCCTGTTAAAAGAAAGTTAAAAGCTACCAATTTAAATATACTCTGAAAAACAGTTTCCAGATGAAGCAATTTCAATGTTGTTTAAAAGGAAAAGGAAAAAAATAAATTAAGCCAAGGCACAAAACACTCTCAATTTGAATCTGGCACACAAAATTCTCACTTGCTAACAACCCAAATGTAATAGATGTTAACATAAGGATTTCTGTCCCTTCAAGATAAATGCGTACCTTGTTGTCATGGGGATGACCTGGTAAGTTTTTAACTGCATGTTTCTTTGGCTACAAGTAGCATCTTGGGAAAGGATAATGTTCATGACATCAAAGAGCTGCTCAATGCGTTGGTCTTGCCGCAGGTCTTCACCACCTTTGACAAGAAAAGGATACTCTCGCTCATCGCTGCCTCGGATTGTTATACGTTTTGGCTTCCTCAAGGATTGCAATAGGAAGATCTTGGAAAAAGACAGGAAAAAGAAAAATATTTGTGACAGAAGACTTGGTCTTACAGAATCATCACTGGAACTAAGCATATCTGTCATTCCTAGATGACATCATCAAGCTACTCAATTATAACAGAGAAACAAATGTCCACTTGCAGCCCTTCCTTTGTATGCTGCAAGATGTGCAAACAAGCAATGACCCTGCTACCACTGAATTCTTCAAATGGTATATGGACACAGATTGATACCACACAGGGTTTTGACTCCATCTTGAAAACATACCCGTTCATCAAATCCAGAGATTTTTGCGTGGTACTCTGGCAGTGGTTTCCCTTTTCCGTCATACTGACCTGAAGTGGTAGTAGAAAAAAGATATTAGTACATAGCCTCATGTTATTTTAAAGTGTGTTTAACACCAGAATACATATCCATATGGTTTGTGAAATTCGTAGAATGACAGCTATGAAGAAAATACTTTTAAATGCGTAAAAATGACGCAACATACACATTGTATGATTTTATCTGGGAATTACTGATACCCTTTCCTTGTTTAGCTGTTAAAATCGAGCTCCTGATGGTTTCAGAAGACACAACCTTTTTTGAACTAGATTTAAACATGTATTAGATTTATATCTCAGATTTCCTGGAGTCAGGCCTTTAGAAAAATACTAAACTCTTAGGTAAGAGATACAAGCTTAGATACAATTTTAAAAAACAGGACTACAGCTTAAGAACGGATTTAACAGATAATGAGTGAACAGAATTATTTCAGGTAAGGCCAGATAAGGCTTAAGGCCAGAAAGAATGGTCATATTGCCAATACAAGAAATAAAGCTCAACAGCAACTTTCTTGTAAGGGACAATTCACTATCAACACTGAGGGGGAACTTACCAGGAACCTCCAGTTCATTCCTCAAGAACTCAGCTTTGAATTCACTCATCCATGGTGAACATTCTTTGAGGTTCCCAGGTTCTTTGTGGGTTTTGTTCATTTCTGAGACGAGAGAAGCTGCAATCGCATTGAAGTCAGTAGTCTTCATATCCAACAGTTCTGAACCACCTCTGCCAAAATGATGATCCAGGTCCTTCCCAAAAGCCTAACAATCGTTTATAGAAAGGAATCCTGTTTACATAGTGCTAGAAACTACCCAAGAGCACCAAAAGGGTACTTTCCTATGTCTACACATGCCTTGATTAGGTATTAGGAAGAAATTCTTAATATAAACCAGAACAGGTTGCCCAGAGAAGCTGTGGATGCCCCATCCCCGGGAGTGTTCAAGGCCAGGTCAGATGGGGCCCTGAGTAAACCTGGTCTAGTGGGAGGTGCCCCTGCCCACAGCAGGGGTGTAGGAACGAGATGATCTTTAAGGTCCCTTCCAACCCAAATCATTCTGTGACTCTGTGAAATGTTTTATGTGTTTTATTTACTATTGGATTTATTATTTGTGGATTTATTACTGCCTAGCAACAATTTTGGACGTAAAATGTATAAACTCATATTTTAAAGTATTTTGAATATCCTGATAAAGGAAAAAAAGTTTTGGACGTGGATCCATTTAATGAACAAAGTAAGTATTATCTACAAATAGTTAACTGAGTTGACTTCCTGTGTTCATAATTCAAGGTTCCAGAAAAACCAAATGTTCCTTCTTGGACCGGGTATTAATGGCTTGGAAAGATGTTTTTTTTTTAATGCCTGATCATTTTTCTACCAAGCTATGAAGACACAGCTATTTCACTGTAGTAAATGACAATATAAAAAACATCATTTTGAGGAGACTGCTACAGTCAACAACTTTATCACTAAATCTATTTCCAGATTATGAGCCTGAAGCACCCCACACAGTAGAACAATTCTATGCGTTGGTCAGGAGAGACAACTTGTTTTTTCCCCAGCAAGGACACTAGAAATTATACAGTTATTCTCACAGCACACTTTGTTTCTTCATAATAATGCATGTGAAAGCAAAGAATTCAGAGCCTGTGCACCATCACCTTGACTCTCTTTTGCACCTACTCTCTGCTCTCCCTCTTCCCTTTAACAGAGGGGAACAACCCTGATATTCCTCTCCAGCATCTCCCTTGCTCTTCTCTCACTATCCTCTAATACTGCACATTTCAGCGTTTTAAAGAGCCATGGATTTTCCTTGTGTGTGTGGGCACACAAATAATCCAAACAGCCTTTATGCTTATGCCTGCTACGTCCCTTGATGTGCAAGTACCCTGTAGAGCTGCTCCCCTCTCCCTACCCCCACCCCTGACACCGGCACATCCTGCACATTCTTATCCCCCACTCTTAAGTTTAAAGTCATTATCATCAAAGACCCATCTTATCTCACAGCAACACATTCAGAGGCCTAGTGTGCCCCTAAACTCCCAATTACCCTTTCTGCTTCGTTATCACCTCACCTCCTCCTGACTCCACCTTACTCTCACCCTCCACCTTTCCACTCATGGGGAAGGAATCTTCCTACAGACACCCAGGTTAGTTAATCTAATGCTAATGTGACATAAGGATGGCCACAATGGGAGAGAGCTGGATGCACCCCGCCCTGGCCATGGGGCTATGCACATACAGTACAAGCATACAGTCAGGATGCTCCTTCTACAGGAATATCACGCTCCTGGCCTCAGCAATTTGCAGCCCAGGGATTCCTGGACCCCGGAGTGTGCATTTGTATGTAAAAGCTCTCAAAGCATTGCCCCCTCTCCGTGCTACTGCCTGCTTGCTATTTGAAATGAAACACCTAATACCCATGCAAGCACCTAATACGCCGCAGCAGGAGTTCGGCACCTAAGTGTGCACTGATTGAGGAAACACTTCTCACTGGTCTGAACCTGCCACTTCCATAGAGTATTTATTTAATGTTTGGCACTCCTGATAGAATCATAGAATTGCTAGGGTTGGAAAACACCTTTAAATTCACCAAGTCCAACCATGGGACTGACGTTAAGAGCTATACTGCATCTGGCATCATTGCATCTTTTCCAGCTGAAGGAATGCTAAAGTTGCATGTGCAGTGGTTACTCTTTACCTCTGATTATTCTTGTCACTTTGAACCTCATCCAATTTTACTGTATCTGTGCCGAGAGTACCGCAGATGAGGACTATAATGTTCCAGAAGCAAGAGTCAGAGAAGGCTGCTATGCCAATGTACAAATCTATGTTTAGTTCTCTATTCTTAATAATGATGAACATTCGCTTTTCTTTCTTGACTGCCCTTGAGTTTTGACAGCTGATGTTTTCAAAGAACCATCACAAATCAAGATTTTGTTCTTGAACTGCAATAGTCAGCTAAAATACGCAGAATTTCTGTATGATACTAGGGTAATTACATCTTCTTGCCACATGTGTAATTTCATTTTCTATGCTGATTTTCACCGCTTTGGAATTCAGTCAGTTTTGTAAAGTCTTTTCTGTAATTCTTCATAGTTGTAACTTCTGTATGAGTAACTTCGTATCAGCAGCAAATTTAAGTAGTATAATAAAGCAAAGCTCCCTAAGGTGCTCATAAATCCTTGGCAGCAGGGAACAAAAAACAAGGCCAGATTCCCACAGATGATTAGAGGCTCAGGTCCTAAGAACCTGGCAACACACAGGACAGGAGAGGTAGAAGCTGTGTAAGACAGAACATTTATCCCTGCAGGGCAGTTAGAAGTGGAAAGTGAACTATGTTAAGTCCATGGCTTCTAGCAAAGAAATCCTAGTCCTGTACTCCTGACTAGATCAAGTCTCATCAAGTCTTGCAGCACCTGTAAAAGCTGTGATCTGGTTCCCTCTTTTGACTTTCTATTGCCTCCTAGAAAAGCCATGATATCAATACTACTCAGTAACCACATATACCTGAATAAACTTTTTCCTCATCAATCCAAGGCCAGGAGCCTCCAAATTTCCCAAATTCTTGTACATTCCTTCATACATTTCCTTAAGCTTCTTTTTGTCTCTCTGAGGTTTTGACAACTCATTTCTGACATCCTCAGCCCAATCCTGCAAAGAGAAGAAAACAGATGAGTACTGAGAAAAGATTTATTGACCCTTGCTCTTCAGTAGGCCACCCAGATTGCACCGGGGCTACTGTATTTACTAACAGTCAAACTATTATTTGTCTTTTGACAAAAAAAAAAGAGCAACCAAAAGACTATGGAAATACTTTCCTTTCACTCGGTGTCTTGATAAAATGTTTCTACTTTATTATGATAATTATGTTGACTACCATAGTGTTTTGTGCTAAGAAATTCTCTGTGGGGCCAGGAGTGGCACCAAACACAGGACCAGAATCCTTTGGACAAACAAGTCAGAACATAGACAAGGGATGCCCAGCAGGGAAAGGGCATAAGAGCACAAGTAGTTGAACACAAGTAGGCCAAGATTATAAAGATGGCCACAAATGATAATTCTGTAAGGGTTTCAGACTGATTAAGGAAGACTGACTGTGGGGCAGGGCACAGATCCTAAAGGGGAAAGCTGAAAAGGGCTGGAGCAGAACATCCAGCTGGCACAAGGGAGGGAGTCCATCACCAGTGAAAGCTGCTGACAGCACCCGACATCATCACCATCATCATGAGTTGGTGCTGGGTGGAACCACTTCCTGTGGCTGTGGTGTCAACTGAACCACGGCAGGCTCCACCCAGCACTTGCTCATCTGAGCAGAGCGAGAGGAATGAAGGGGAAGGGGGGAAAAATACACTTTACCTTGAAAATCATTACAGGATTAGAGAGCTGCTCCAGGGAGTGAACAAAATCTTGAACTACTCCTCCTCTATCCAACTTATTCTTGATCCTTCAAAAGAAGAGAGAAATGCATCATAATGCAACAGGAACTGCCATCACCACCTTGCCTGCAGATAAGCAATGATCTAGACTGTCTGCTATATACAAGAGTAGAATAATTCAGGTGTAAGTAGGTAAGACTCCCTTGGAATTCCCTCTTGGGCTGCATGACTGTTTATATGTTGACTAAACATGCCACACAGCTCCCAATTTCTTAATTATATGTCCCACTACGAAAATAGGAACATGGTAGGTGAGTGGAAAGCATGCTTGAAACAAACACAGGCACTGACCAGATCATACACCCTGTCACGACAGCTACTGAAGGGTGATACTGTCTGTGAAACACATGACTTTGTATTTTTATTTTAAGCAAAAATTTCTTCAGCAAACGTATCAAATTTGAGAAAAAGGCAAAACAACACCCAAAATTTTAAGAGTGGTTCTACAGCATTGTGTGACAGAAACTGATTTTTGCCTGGGGATTAACTCAAGTGTTATTGCATGCCAAAAGGGACAAGGGAAGGCTTGTAAGAGAAGCTGCATGTTGCACACTGAATAAGCAGAGAACACCACAGCCAAGAGCTGTCATTCCCAAGATAACATGCATCCATTTCACTGTCCTCTTTGAAGTCTGGTATGAACATCTATTCTATTTAAACATAGCTGCTTCCTCTTGGTATTAGAAAGATGATAAATGTTCAATACCACAGAATTACAAGGAAAAAGGGGTTGTCTCTCTGTGGTCATCTTGTTTTATCTTGAGGAAACTTTTAACTTTCAACAGCCTGGGGAATATATGTACCCAATACTTCATGAAGTTTCATGCCACCAACCTGAGCATGTCTGACACTGACAGCTGATGTATTGCATTTCTCTGTGCCTTTAAATGAAAACACAAGACTACCCTCTAATATTTCTCGTGCTCACTAAACAAAAGTGTTGGTGTAGGAAAAACAAATGAATCTGTCCACTCCTGAATAAAAAACATACAAAAGAGCCACTCCAGTTGCAAATTCACCTTTCTACAAACTCCTTGTTCTTGCAGCCAGCTGCAGTATCTTTGAAGCAGTAACTTTCACTGCTGATCATGAAAGGGTAGATGAGTGCCTGGGGATAGGTATTTGCAATCTCTTCAACAGTATGTTGTACAGCTACTGCTTCATCCTTGTCAAGTAGTGCCATCATCTGGCTAATCCAACCAATGAACTGCCAACAGGGAACCGAAGAAAGCTGCAAAAACACACAGATACTTGCTTGCATCTTTGGTCCTCTTCAAAAATACCAAACATAGCCAAAAAATCAAAACTGCTCCGTGGTGCAGCCTCATGCAGAGAAACATGAAAAGGAAACAGAGAATGTCAACTAGGTGTGCAAAACATCATCCCCCAATGGAGCAGAGATTTAATTATTACTATCACTACTACTACTACCACCACTGCTGCTTAATAGTTTTTCCGTTATAAAGATTTGCAGCCTGTTGATCAACATGAGGCTTTACACTCAAACTTGAGGCTTTTGTCTCTGGATGCACTACAATAATTTCTGAACATCACATACAAACAACTCAATAATCTGAGGGAATTCAGTTCCAACACCATCGGGTTGAAGTCTTGATTTAAGTAAAAATGCCAGGAAAGAGAAAACGGAAACTCCTATCACAGTTTTGTCCTTTGTTTATCTTCAAGCATTTCTAATAGAATTCAAGATCAGATTGCCAGCATTTATTTCACAGAAAGACAGAGGATAGGATAAATAAATGCCTGGTGAACTCCCTTTCTGGGTGAGATTTGTCAGCTGGTGTCAGGTTCTGTTTGAACTATTGGTGTTTCTCCATGGCCATACCTTGTGCACCTCAGCCATTTCTGCTATTTTCTCAGTGCCTTGGGATAACTAACCCGAGTTTCTGCCTCACTTGAGTTCCTTCCCTGAAAGGGCCTGTTGCTCTGGGAGCAGCAGCACAATGACATGGGCTTGAAAAGGCAGGCAGGCCAAGGCAGGAACAGGCATGAGTCACAGAGAAGGTCTCAGCTTATCTGTCCCACAGCAGCAGGGAAGGCTCGTGGTATCCTGCCATGGAATGGTAATGGAAAGACAGGTTGTAGAAGGAAGGAAGGAAGTGGGAAATACAAAGGAAGACAAAGCTGTAGTAGCCTCTGAAGTGAAGAAGAACAGGGAAAGGTGGGAGACATGGAATGAGTCTGGAAAAGCTGCTGGCTTCTTGCATACAGGAAACTTAGTCTACAGGAGTAAGATGCATTCCTCACCCTAATACTAACCACATTTGTCAGCCCATTTAGATTGTTCTGAAGGAAAAAAAAAAAAAAGACAAAGCACACCACAGTTGTTCTCCAGCAGCTCTTAAACAAACATCTGGAATCAGAATAATGATAAAAAGCTAAATTTCTAAGAAAAAATTTCTGTCCACATGAATTAGACTCAGTAAGTCACAGAAAATACAAGGAACAATGATGGGATAAAATTTATCTGATTTCCCTGAAGCAAAACTTACCAGTCTAACCTCCCACTGCATCCAACCTCCACCTCCACCCCCACCTTTAAAATTTGATTTACAGCAACATTTGCTGCCAGAAAAATTGATGCAACTAACCTCTCGTGTCACTAGACCCAATGTCTCTGCTGGATATCTTTCAATTATTTGGAGCAGTCTAGGAAATCTCAGCCTGGCTTCTCTGGAATTCAGTTTTAAAGCTTTTATCATTTTCTCCACCACAATAGCTGGGAACTGCTGCAGATCCTCAGTGTTAATTTCTGCCAAGAGACATGAAACAAGAATTATCAGAAACACCATCACTTGTTCCATGTCTTTGATCATCTGAAACATTCATCTTTACAATTTGGTGTTCTTTTTTCAAGCGTATTTTGTATTTTTACTTTGTTCTCCTGCCCATCTGTTTGAACTGCACACATCTGCAACACATGTACTTGGGGACTGTAAGGATTAGCTTTATCAGGAAGCTGCATCACTGCTGGTATCTTGCCTGTTTTAAATACAAGGCTGCTGTGGTCTGGGAAGGAACAAGGGAAGCATCTGCTAGATATGACACACTTCTCACAAGTTAGAGCGAGACTACAAGTGATCCACTGGTACCAAAGCTTGCAGTAACAGTGGAGGTGAAAAAAGGCATAAAAATAATGCTGAACTGGAGGTCAAATTGCCCCATTTGAATTCAAGCTGTGCTGCTCACAGAGATCTTCCGGGTATAGCAAAAGCTCACGGATCACAGATGAATACACCTCACAAGCTTAGGAGAAATCCTGACTAACCAAGCAAGCCTTCCTCTTCCCTGCGCAGATACTGGTCACAGAAGCTGATCAAAGTCATATATGCATCCACAACTCCCACCATGTCCACATGGTCCATGGAGTGGGATTGTACCTCCTCTTCAGACTTCCTCACAGCACAGCTGAAACACTGAAAAGCTTTCTTGTGCAGGCCTGCCAGCACCTGAAATTCAACCATAAGAGGAAAAAACACACATTAGCAAGTAGTATTGAACAATCCTGTCTGAAACTGGAGCTTTGTTGCAAGTCTTGAGTAGATAAAACTTTAACTCTTTTAAGATGTTCTGAGCAGCTGATATAAAGGAAAGAAATTGGGACGTTATTTCTAGCAGTGATTTCCAGAACTTTATTTTCCACAATTTTTAATGGAAACATGTGGGCCTCATTTTAGCCTCCTAAGCTGCTGCTGGTTTTCTCGAGCAGCAGTAAAGCCTGTGTGGAGAGAGAATTTTTCCCAAAACATGGCCAGTGAGGGAATTCTAAACAACTCTTGCACTCCGGTGTTTTTGCCTGGTCTTGAACTAGGGACCTTTTGTGTGTTAGGCAACGGTAACAGAAACATATAAACTTAAATTAGTCTTTGGACATGTGAGTGGAATTTTTGTCACTGCAAAAAAGTTAACATTACCGGAGCTTTCAGAAACAGTTAACAGAAAATATAATAAAACTTTCAGGTTTTTTCCTATTAAGACATATCTACAACATTTGCATAACAGTTACACTGATGCCTTTCTCCCTATTATAAATATAGTAATATTCATCATACATTTCTAATGCAGGTCATACAGTAGGTGACTTGACAGGATTCCTTACAGAATCACAGAAGCATGAAGGTTGAAAGAGACCTTCAAGATCATCTGTCCAGCTGCCAACCCAGCACCACCACAATTACCCCTAAACCATATCCAAAAGTGCCACATCCAGATGCCTCTCGAACACTTCCAGAGATGGTGACTCCACCACTGCCCTGGACAACTTACTCCAATGCCTGACCACTTCTTCATTAAAAAAAAAAAAAAAAAAAAAAAATCTAATATCCAGTTGTGAACCTAACTGGCAGAACTTAAGGCCATTTCATCTCACCCTCTAACTTGGGATATGGCAGAACTAACCCTCACCTCACTACAATCTCCTCTCAGGTGATTGTAGAGAGCAGTAAGGTCTTCCCTGAGTCTCCTTCTCTCCAGGCTAAAAAATCCCAGCTCCCTCAGCTGCTCCTCACAGGACTTATGCTCCAGACCCTTCCACAGCTCTGCTGCCTTTTCTGGACTCACTCCAGCCCCTCAATCTCCTTCCTGTAGTGTAGGCCCAGAACTGCACACAGGATTCGAGGTGCAGCCTCACCAGTGCCAAACACAGCAGGACAATTACTTCCCTGGCCCTTCCAGCCACACTAAATGCTGTAACTGAAATTAAATAGTCAGGTAGGTAGAAGGAGACTACTAGGGTCGGAGTGCTGCTTCATACTAAGCTAAAGTAAGGCAAAGCTTCTTAATCTTACAGAAATCCCTGGTATGGCAATCTTACTCATCTGACACAGAAGAACTTTTATGCTTGTCCTTTAGATTGCCTAAAGAAGAATGCTCCTAAGAATTAGCTAATAAATGAAGCTCAAGCTTTTGCTTAAGTTTCTACACAGCTGAAAATCTGAAACTTCCTTTTTGCAGGAATTTCTTCTTGATCTGCTTTACTTTTAAAAACCATAAAACACAAATTAAGAACTTTTTTTTTAATACTAGTATGTTTCATATTCCCTGAAGCAATCCTGCAAGAAAGAGGGAAAGGAACTTTTTATGCAAGCATGTAGTGACAGGACAAGGAGCAATTGCTTCAAACTGAAAGAGAGTAGGTTTAGATTGGATATTAGGAGGAAGCTCTTTGCTGTGAGGGTGGTGAACCACTGGAACAGGTTGCCCAGAGAAGCTGTGAAAACCTCATCCCTGGATGTGCTCAAGGCCAGGCTGGATGGAGCTCTGAGCAACCTGGTCTAGTGGAAGGTGTCCCTGCCAACGGTAAGGGGGTTGGAACTAGATGATCTTTAAGGTCCCTTTCAACCCAAACCATTCTATGATTATATATGTAAGGGTCTTCCTGGTGGCTTTAGAAATTAGTAGAAATATGCCAGCAGTGGTACTTCAAATTCTTAATCCATTTGACAGACAAGAAATCAATGCCACAGCATCTGGGACAACTGGCAGCAAATATAATTTTAGTTGCAGCAGTCTGGTACTGTATTCTTCTAATGCACACCTACCCAAAATAGGCAAAGACAACCTGCATGTGCTCTGCCTTAAAAAACTCCTTTCTTCCATTAAAATGACTTAGATAAAATAAGTGTATCAGTATTATAGATATCTCTTTATCAAAGAGAATAGTCTGGGAGCATGGAGCAGGTCACAAATGCCCAGCTGAAATCAAGGCATTCTTTGAGGATCCCAGGCCTTGTCTGGCCACTGTGCATGCAGATGCTGTGACTACGTCTTCCCCCTCCACTCAAAACGCAGGTACAGAGAAATACAAGAACATTCTCCTATTTAGAAGGGTTAGAGTGATGCAGAACTCCAGGAGAGCAAAACCTGGAAAAAACAGCAACCACAGTCTTTTCTTCCCCCTTTCTTTGTCTGGTGTTGCTGGACAAATCACTGCTAATAGCAGACAGGTTTCACATGCTCTGTATCTATCCATAGCCATCACTACCTACTGAAGTAGTAATTAGTAGCAATAATGACACTGAAATTACTAAAAAATCTTCCCCTCTCGTTTACCTTTTTGGGGTTCTCAAGGCTTTCTCCTGATATTAGTGATATCTTTCCAGCCTTTTCTTCCTCAATTTGCTCAAGACATCTTGGATCCTGACTAAGAGCATTGGCCATGATGTGATACGTAGTACCCAGAAGAAGATTCTGGTTTCGGAAGGCCATTATGTTCTTGCTGAGATAGTCAGATTTGGTATCTTCTGTTGGAATTCAAAAACAAAAGTTGGTAACTGGACAACAAAGCAACTTTGTAAAATAAACAAGGCGAAGCAAAGGCTGTTACCAAGCAGGGAGATGGTTTTCAACACCGAGAGCACGCGTTCAGGACAGCTCAGGTTGCGGCTGCTACTGTGAGTGAAGCGGCAATAGGCGTAATTCCACCTCACCAGCCAGTCCTCCCTCGTTTTGGCTTCTCTGCGCAGGTCCTTCAGGAGCTTCTTGGCCACTGCAAAGCTGTTCTGTATTCAGATTAAGAGAATTTTCAGACCATATATCTGAAGAGGAACTAAAACCTGCCCACAACCAAACTGGGGATGAGAAAATTTAAGTAACACAAGTAAAGTTACAGTGAGGCAAGGAGATGTTCATTGCTTGCCGGGTCGCATATTCAGAACCATATTTGTGCTAATGGAGATGTCTGAATAGCAAAAGAGAAGAACAGAGATTTAAAAACCTGAGAAAATAATTCCAGCTGCATGAAGCATTTAACTGCTCTGTAGTAGAAACACATATGGGAAACACAACTTGATTTGAGATATAATTAAGGAAATCACTTACGTTTGTGTTTCAATGAGAAATTTCATAGAAGTAACATTAAAGGAAATCTTATTTTTCACTTACTCCTTCAAGAGTGTATAGTCAACAAAGCAATAATGCTATATTTGCTTATCAGATTGCTTAAAATAAACTCTTGTTAATGACTGCAGATTTCTGCAGCATCTCAGAAGATGGGAGACCTTGACTTAATTATTCATCTAGTCTCAAGCTTGAAGCACCAAAGGCCCATCATCAAAAAGGCTGTTTCAGTCATTTCAACTGCCAGGTTCAACCCAAAATTTCTAAGTCATTTAACTTTAGTTGTTTGTTAGTGTTAACTAACAGTAGTAATGAAAACTGTGAAAAAAAAAAAAGCAATTCAGCATTGCTGACTGAAGTAAAGTATAGTAAATGAGAATTCGATTTGTTTTATTCTATGTAAATAAGAAGCATAAGGCCTGATTGCAAGCATCTCTTCCATTAAAGACTTAAACATTTTAGATACTTTATCTGCCCTTTAGAGTGTCCAAAACCATCTGTGGATCAAAGGGGACTTCAGGCACATTTCCAGTAACGACAAATTATCATCAACTTTGTAATTAACATTTATCCTTTCGTTTTCTTTCATTGTGGAACTGATTTTCCTGAGATTTCAGAATGCTCTGGACAACAGGGTCCGAAAGCCATGCAAAAATCCATCCCTGGCAAAAGGGTACCAAAGACCACCTAAAAGGCTTTTCCAGCTTTTTCTGTATATTTTTTCAGCAAATTGGAAACTATCAGACAATATATTCACCTGTTTCCTGGCACTTTCTATCATCTTCATTTTCATATTAAATTTGCAGCTTTTAATCATTGAGGGAATGTTTTCACTCTGTTGATCCACTTCCATTTGGCCACCAGCACTGTATTCTCCATCCACCTCCATACTGTCATTGGCCTGACCAGAGGGAAGTTTCTCCTGCAGTTTGTCAAGAAAGAAACACCTGCACAACAACAACAGGGGTATAGATCACTCTGGTATACATTCCAGGAAACGGATGTTCAAAACTGTTGATTTGCCTAACAGCAAACAAAGCTAATAAAAAGATGTCAAACTACAGCTATGACCTTTAGCAGGGCTAAACACAGGCTCCTAACAGGGGTCAGATTGACCCTGAGAGCATTCAGGATCTTGAACTGAAAGGATTAGTATAAGAAAATGTCCATTATAGATTTTTTGTTAGTTAGTTCCTTTGTGCAAGCTACAGTCCCTAAGTTCACCAAGCCATAACTTGTACTCCAGCTTCACAGACATGCAAACAAACAGGAGTCTCAATTACTTAGTGTGAGTGCCAGGCTGTATTTTATGTCAACCTGCTATTCAAATGTTTATCACATCAACACGTGCCAACATCAAAATCTGTGTTGCAGAACAGATCAGCAAGCACACTCACCTTCTGAAAGGGAATTGCCATGAATCAGTGCTGAATCCTGTTACTCCACAACTAGTCCTATCTAATGTAATAGCACACATCTCATTATGTAGACTGTTACTCAAAGCAGAGGACAGCACTACACTCTGAAGTGGTACTTGGCACATCCTTTGTTACTAATTTGAGACAAAGGCTTTCTAAAAGCGCATGAAGTGTTTAAAACCCTGACAACCCGTCAAGTCATAAATGTTTTGAGACCTTTTTCAAAAGTAAGCCATGTCACATATTCTGCCTAATATTGAACTGCAATAAACTCTTCTGTAGCCATGCTTTCCTGACACCAGGAGATACAAAATGAATCACAGAGCACAGTAGGTATCAGCAGAGCTACTGAAGAAGTTATCACACAGTAATGGAGGACTAATCTAGATTTTCACTGGAACGATGAATTGGGACGAAGACTGACACCATGGCAAGGACAGAAAACTTCCCAATTTCAAAAAGCATTCCAGTTTCTTCAGAGCTAATCCAAAGGAGTCTCCAGAGAGCCTTTGTTCTTTCTAGCAACAGTTCCACAACAGAAGTCTCCAATTAAAGCAGTGGTCATTAACTTTCCCATAAACAGGTGAAGTACTTAGGGCTGGGCTTGTTTTGCAGGCTCCCTCATTTTGGAACTGCCTACAAAGCAGGTAAGTATTTTTATTCATAACTGATTGGCCTTTTGGGTGGTGTTTCACTGAGGTAAATGCAGCTAATCTACTCAATTACACGTGAGTATGTTTTAGGGCTGCTGAAATGGGCCAGCTTACACACTGCATATAGTCACTGATGCAAGAAAATGCCTAAACTAACATCTATGCTTCCCTATGAAAATACAATTTATTCCCTGGCCATTTCTCAACCTCCTTTTGCCCCTCACCACAAATTGGTCACACAAACTCCCCAGTTATATTGAGAAAGCTACTAACACAGGTAAAAAGGAAAAAAAAAAAGTCATACATTGGATCAAATCCTCCCACACAAAAACAAGCAGCATTAGAAAAAGCACTTCCTGGAACTCAACAGGCAGACAAAACTTAAGCTAACCCAAGAATGCAATTTTACCGATTTGTAATGATATCATCCCAGATGTTCATAGGATCCATTTTAGCATCTGGATATCTGCTTGTCCAAGTTCTGAGAAGTCTCTTAAGGGAAGCCTCTGAAGCTAAGTTACCTAGAAATCAATTAAGAACTTTTTAAATGCACCTGAAGCCAAACAGCATGAAAACAGGCTAAACAAAATGTAGTCTGACATTCAAACCAGAAAACAGCAATTAAACAACCCACTTGCATTTCTGGACTTGTACTAAAAATGCTACTTAGTGATCATCATACTACTTCTGTTTATTGCTGAAGCACAGGGGATTCCATAAGGACATCTGTGTCAACTGCCACTGGGGCTCACCACCAGATAGTTTTCTTTCCATATATGAGCATGCTGGAATATAGTGGAACTGTTAATTTAATATCTAATTTGGTTTATGCACATAATGTGTACTTCAGGCCTATGTCAGTAGGTGCAACTTATATACCACAGCTGTTTTTTCATCTCTGCTAACTGCTATTTACTACCAAAAGTTACTCCAACAAAAAAGCTTAGTTTAAAACTAACTGACACTTTCAAAAGAGATGCTTAACTCCTATCACAAGAGTTATGCTAATTAAACTTTGCAATAGAACACAAAGTTATGTTCAATCCTATCTTACAAAAGTGTAATAGGTCTTACTGTCAAGAGGACAGTAAGAATTAATTCAGACTTATGCTTCTTCAAATAGCAGTTTATAAACTTCTTCAAATTATGCTGCTTCAAATAGCAGAAATTCAAAGTTCAGGAAACCACAATTCCTGAATACAAAAGGAAAATTGCTTGAGAAAAAAAAATCTTTACTTCTCTTGCTCATAAAATTGATGAAATCCTGTATTTCTGTCAAAGCTTGTACAGACTGCAGTTTGGTCATTCGACTCTGATATAACAAGGAATCAATACTGGAGTAGCTCTGAAAAGAAAGGGAGAGAATCAAAGACAGAATTTAAAGCATGGTTCTGTTCAGTGCTCTACAAATTATTGATCTGACACTGCTGTTTATTATGCTTTAGAACCCAACCTCTTACAATTTAATAGCTGATAATCAGAGAGCAACTCTGTTTTGGACAAGCACAGAGGCATATTCTAGCTGCAATTATTTTCCTAGGTTTTAGCAAAGTCCTACAGTCTAATCAAAACTTGGTAATGTATGGAATTTGTAACTTCTCAATGCAACACTCTTTACAAGCCTGTTCTGGGGACAGGAAGCCCCTGAAAAGATGAACAAAATAAAATTTTTATTGTCTGCACAAACAATTACTCTGAAAAATGTATAAAAGATTGAATCAGCAAAACAAACTAAACCAGGAGGATGCACTCCACTGGCTCACTCACCTTTCATCATTGCAAGCAGTGAATTTAAAAGAAGTTTTGTCACATGACATAGAAGGTACCTAAATTTCATTGCATTTGAGTGAGTGTTTCCCTTGAGAGTATAATCTAGCAGCAGTTTCATTGTTCCAGTTTACACAAAAAACCCATACCAGAGATAGAAGACATTACTACCTGCATGAAGATTTGCATGCCATTGCTAATGTAATATTTGGCTCTGTCAAAATCATCTTGCAGGAGGTACAGGAGACTAAGTTCTTGGCTGTAGTGCATTTCTATAATGGCTTTCTTCTGTTCTGTCTTCATTGCCTCATCAATAAAGGTTAGCAAAGTCTGGTCATTCTCCCCACTGAGCAGTAACTTCAACTTACTGCGTATTATATAGGGCAGATATGTCTCCTACAAAGTGAGAACATAGTTTTTATTTCTAGAAATGGAATATTAGATGACCAAATCTTTTGTTATCAGTGGCAAATCAAATAAATGTAAAAACATTTTGAATCTTTTAAAAGGTATCTTCCCTTTAGACAAATTCCAATTTGCTAACAAATCACAGGAGCCTTTTCCTACAGCTCAAGAAGTTGTTAGTTAATTCTACCAGTTTCAAAATCCATGGTTTGGTAACTCTTAAAATAGGGAACAAATATAAGTGAGAAAAGCAACAAAAAAGACTTGGAAAAGGAAAAAGGGGACGATAAAGCTGGTCCTATGGGATCTGCCATAGACTTGAGGTAAAAATTAAACATCAAAAAGAACAGAAGTAATAGTTTCAATTTTTTTAATATCAGATGCTCCACTAATTTCCATAATAAAGTAACCCAACCAATGCAATTGATTTTCACCCATAATCTCAATACTGTAGGACATCCCTGCAGAGATAAAAATGGTGCATTATCAATGAAATAATTTCTAAAAACCTGAAAAAATGGATCATTCCATGTTTTGCTTAGGTCTGGAGGTTTTCCACTATCAATATTAACAGTAGCACAATACTCCAGAGACTTCCACATTGTGAGGTGGTCATAGCATTCCAGAGATGCAAGTTCCCAGAAGTCCTTCTCTGCTTCTGTTGGCTCTCCATCTTGCCAGTCTTCTTGGGAGAGTGCCTAGGGAATGAATTTGGAGGGGACAATAGTGCCAGATTCCAGCCAAGAACCTGTTTCAATTCTAAGTCACTAGCAACTTGACTGTAATTCATTGTCTCATAAAAGTATCTATCCATTTACCAGAGCATGACAGCAACATTAAATGCAGAAAATTCAAGCTCAGTAGTGTTTATACATAAATTAATTTCAGGTAGCTGTCTTCAGTAAACCTGCATTTTTGAAGAGTGAACATTTTCAAAGAAGGTCAGAGATCCATCTTCATTTTTACCCACTGCAACTCATGCCAAAAGCACATGCAATCTGCTCACTTGGGGTTGCAGTGTACACGTGTTTTTAATTGTCTGCCTAGATAATTGCACTTTTTTCTAATTCGATTAGTTTTAAGTCATGAGAGATTTATGAAAAAAAAAATCTGGTTGTAATTTTACCTTATCATAATATTGAGCTGCTTCTGCATAATCATTCCTTGCTTCTGCCAACAAAGCTTTCTGTGTAATTTCCTTAGTCCCAATCTTACCACTGAAAATGCCACGAAGGGAATCATAATCCCCAAGGGATCTGTACAGCCTAGTAAAATTGAAAAGAGAAACCTTTTGAATAGCTCAGCAGATGAATATCAATGCAAACAGAAGCTTTAAAAAAATTCAATAAGCAGTAATACAACCAGTTTGAAATAGTAAATTTTTAGGAAGCATTTCTTATGTAAGATCAGAAAAACGTAACTACATGAACTTCAAGTTGTAGCGTAATAGCTGAACTGTGGAAACTCCTGCAGTTGAAAAGCTATGAACAAGATGTTTTTCAGCAGTCTGACAGCATCATAAGAGTGCACAGTTTTAAAGTCTAACAGCTCTCACTGACAGTACTAACTGAGAAGAAATTAAAAACATATCTAATTCTAAAAGACAAAGACTAAAAAAGAAATCCCACAAGCCATAAAAGCAGAGTTCTTCACAAGGCAAAACGAAGGGGGAGTAAATTGTCTCAAACAAGAATTTACTTAGCAAGTTCAATCCATCTGATCACATCTGGGGGCAGCTCTGTCCTCCCACGCATCCTTTTGGACGGGGGCTCTTCCACAGGGGACAGAGCCATCAGGGCATGCTCCAGAAGAAGGATGCCCACTGGCTGCTGCAAACTTGCAAGGCAGCTCGTGCTCACATTAGCTGAGTCCAGTTCCAGTAGCTCTCTGTGCTGGTAACTCATTTCCTGTAAAATAAAACAACAGGTGTCTACTTGGTGTAAAACTATACACATCACTTAATTGGTATCCTTTTTCTTATAGTGCAAGCTTTGGAAATAAGCCATGAGGCCTCCAGAAGTTCCCAACTCAGGGAAAACTGGAATCATTTCCTTCTGTGCTGTTGCTCTTTGCACAGAGAAAAGTACAGAGTAATCCCATATACTTTGGCTCCAGGACATGGGACAACTCTCTGGACAGAATCACAAGGAAAGTGGGGGAAAAGTAGATGGACAGACACATTGAAAGCCTGAACTTTTCCTTCTGTTTTTTGGCAGGATTTTGCCTGCTACACAGCAGCTGTGCTTCACTTAGCCTATTCAGTGGTGCATTCCTGCCATAAGCCAAAGGCACGATTTACCACTAAGTCTTCTCTGAGCTGGAGGCTTCCTATCCACACACTCAGCCAGTTTTAGCACAACACAGCTTCCTGTTAGACTCCTCTAGTACTGTATTCATCTACTCCTGCATGACTTAAAGACAGGACAATATTTCTCTTTACCATATTTAACATTAGTCTAACTACAGAATAATCTCTTTTTCAGGGATAAACATTCTTGTTTAGTTGATTTTTTTTTAAATACTTAAATCACTATTCTAAATACAGGTAAATAAATCAAGAAAGCAGCATGTTTATTAAATCCAGTGTTAGGTTTTTCCTTTGTTTTCTTTTCCATTAAAGAAAAGTCATAATCGTATCTTAAATAAACAGAAGAAAGAATTCACAACATGGAAGAGGTGCAGTATAGCTTTCATTACAAGAAACAGCACCATGTTTTAAAACAAAAATTAAAATCAGATTCTTGCAACACAGCATGTGAAAAGAAACCACTGTTTGGAAATTGCAACAGGAGACTGAGAACAACCAAGTTACACTTCTTTGATAAATGACAACCACCACAAAAACTACAGAAGAGGCACCTGGCATAAGCAAACTCATGACACAATTTGTAGAGTTGGGACTCTCACACTAATAAATTTGTGCTCAATAAAGAAAGAAGAAAAAAACCCACAGCCTCTTGTAGCTTCCTGAGTTACAGACCAGGCAGATCCCAATGAGGGGTTAGCATATATAGTTCAACTACTATTAAGGCAATTTCAATTAGCTGCACACATGCCCCAGGACACATTTCTTGACTGCCAGCTTTTAGGGGTTACATCAGGAACACAGTGACAACTGCACAATCTAAAACCTTAAGAACAACTTTGCTAAGATAAGAGCAAAAGCCCTTTCTCATAAAAAGTGTAGGAACTGTGCATATGAAAGGGTATGTGCCAAGAATAAATATCCTCTCAAACTTAAAATTTACAGACATCATCCCACATCAAAGGAGGTATCTTTCTATTTAGTGCATTTTGGTGACTATTTGATCACTTATCTTCTCAAAGCAGAGGGAATGTTCCCTGCTCCATAGGCAACAAGCACTGTCTACTTGCACCATATGTTCAAAGACTAGAGAGAATGGCATCCAAGCTGGCCTGGCAGCTAAAATATTTCTAAGGCAATTATATGTTCTTCAGAGGCCAAGCATCTCTTTGGAGGCTATGTACATTTTTGTAATGGAGTTAACCTCTTTTAGTATTTCAGCTGGTTCTTAATCTGCCCTGAAAGTGAATCCCAGAGCTTCATAGTCAATTTTAATATTATATGTGTAGACAAAACTAGCTCTTTTAACCCACCAAGTCACTCTTCTGATGGGACGTGAACTTGTAGAAGATTAAAAAGTCGAACAACCATAAGGAAACAGCAGTCAAGTAGGAAGCCTTTCTGAAACTAGCCAGTATTTATTATGCTGTTGGTACACAGGAAAGAAAAGCTGTACTTCCAAATGGCCAAGCCACTAGGACAGTCTTTGTGAGCCAAATGAAAGCCTTGACACTGCTGTGCTCTTGCTCACACTCTCCCAGCATGCTCTATTGATCAATGTGAACTCAATTGCCTACTGGGAAAAATCTTCCTCTCACTGCTTGCAGGCTGTTTGGACTTCAGATATTGTACTTCTGTTATTGATGGGTATGGCAAGGAGATGCTCTTATTGTTCTTACAAAGTCTGTATTTCTGATGAAATTGAACTTACCTACTTCTTGAGTCTAAATTTATGTCTATTCAGAAAAAAAAGTAGCCTAATGCAACTGTGTTATTAGCAGGGTCTAGACAGCATAATTCAACACAAATAATATCATCAAGACAGTGAACCAACAAATGCAGTGTCAATAGGGAATATTAACAGATAGCTATTGTGAGATGCTGGCTCAAAAAAAACCAAGACAGCCCAGAAAAATCCCCATAGTATTCGACCTTTTATGCAGCTGCACAGAAAAAAGTAAACAAGAAACTACATTTTTTCAGATGTGCAATTACAAGTACTAAGAAAGAAAGTTTCTCTCTGTTTACAAAGCTAGTTCAAACTAGATAGTTCTCCTGTATTTGGAATGACACCTACTGTCATAGAGTATTTAAATTTCCATAACAAAAAAGAAATCATTAGCTGCCACCGAAAAAAAGATTCTTTTGAGAGCTAGGAATCAGACATAACATCAATACAGTTCATAAGAATCATTAAATACAGTGGCAATGGGTATGTAACAGGTGCTGGGACAAGGTTTTTTTATCTCCGTGGAAACTGGGTTAAAAGATGAAATTCACAACCTGTTCCAGGTCAGTATATTCTCGTAACAGAAAGGCTGTTTCCTTTCCAGCAAAACAACTGTGGTGCACCCACTCATCCTCTAGTGAGCCCCTCCTTCATGACCGAAAATCCCCAGACAACTACTTCAGGGGACTAATTTGAAAAACATAAACAAGAGAGGCTAACAACAAATGGTCTGACAGCTACTGATATCCTCAAGACATCAAAGAATTCCTCAGTAAGCACTTCCCAGAAACAGGAAGATAAGCACAACCCTTTCAATTGTTCTCAATTCCCACTTCAATTGGAACAGCTTTCATTTGTAATCAAACCTCTTCTTGTTACTGATACAATTAAAACATTAAAAGGTGACTCAAACTGTAGACATCAGAAATCCGTAGAAACCTTGCAAAATCAGTTCAGAGGTATGAACTACCTTGTTCACCCTAAGTGTTGTGATGTGTCACTTGAAATACCCATTTGGTTAACAATTATCCTTCCATCTCTGTTTAAACTTCACTGACAGTATTCGACCTTCACTACCACTGGGTTTATCACACATTCAGACAGACACATTATATCCAGTTACTTTCATGCCATATATCAGGATTTACCTGGATGCATGCAATGAACGGTGGAAAGTACGACAGGCTCATACTGAGGAAATTGTTGAAGTCGTTCAGCAGCTTCTGGACAACGGTGTTTTTCTCAGAAGGGTTTTTAGATTTTTTTACCTCATGAAAAATTCCACTAAACAAACTGCTGAAAAGTTGCTTGGCAAATGTTGGATCTTTCTGTAAAATACAACAAAATGGTAAGGTCACTGAATTTCGCTGTGACACAATAGACCGTTAAATAAAATTAAAAGATATGACCCACCCTGTACCTAATCCCATGACACTCTTTGGGAGTGGACTATTTAGTCTGGCATGCATCTCATCTGTGCTGGGAATTACTGTACTACCCATTCAAATCCCATTTTAATTCTTCTTCTTAAAGCAACTCCAAGGCAATGCAGGTTTTCAGGCCAGAGTGTTAGTGGAGAGGGTGCAATTTTCACATACTCGCAACTCCCATTACCAGACACTCAATATCATGTGAGGGACACCACAGTCCATGAAGTGAGTTTCAGAAAAAAGGAAGACATCAATGTATGAGGAGTCCTGGTCCTAAAAATTGAGACAGCTGAGAGATAGACTGTCTGTACAGACAGACAGTTTCATCTGAGATTTAAGGGCATTTTTTCAATCCAGAAACACATTTGTGTGTTTAACATAATCCTGTGAGAACTCGTGAGTGTGCTACTTCTGTCCTTTACTCAGAGATAAGGGACTATCAAAAATAATGAAATAAAAAGGTAATCGGGAAGACTGTGACTTCCCAAAGACTGCAAAATGGGATTCAGTCCACTGTTCAGTTCAGTCTAGAGTTTCTACTACTCTCATGTAGGAAAAGGAATACTAGATCAGCTTTACTGAGCAGTATGAGTCCAGTCTTAGTCACACTAAATTCATTTGTATTTTTACACATCTATTACAGACATAGAAGAGAAATGGCTGTTTTGTTACTGAACAGTGAGAAGTCCTTTGCAATAATGTCTGCAGAGACCACCATCTGTTTCTCAAGCAAAGGAACCTGCAGGAAATGGACAACAGCTGATATATCCAGTCCTCAACTGCTCAGGTGAGGCAAGCGACAAAGCCTCTTCTCTGAACATGGCACCAGCACAGGGGTAGGAGAAACACTCCCTCAAAAGAGCCTTTAAATGTGTATCACAGCGGTTGACTGCAAAAGTACAAATCAATTTTCTATGTGGCTGCCCACCTACTTTCCCTACAGGACCAGAAAACTTCACAAGTGACCTTTGAAAAGCAGACAGACCTGGGCAAGGCCCTGCAGAGGGGCAATGAGACTGCAGTATTCAATCTGGATGTCAGGAAGGTCTCCCACTCGGTAACTTCTGTACAAAGTAACCTGGGCATCATACTTCAACTTCAGCTCAGATTTCATCTCCTGAAATGCATTAATCATGTTAAAAAATAGTTAGGAAATGGCCTCAAGCTCTGCCAGGAGAGGTTTAAATTAGATATTATGAAGAATTTTTCACAGGAGTAGTCAGGCATTGGAACAAGCCTCCCTTTGAAGTGGAGGAAACACCATCATTGGAGGTGTTTAAAAGACTGAGGATTTTCTTGGTTGCATTTTGGACTGCCATACAGAATGTATTTACAGGTTCTCTCTTGTAGGGTGGGACGAAATGGTAGCTTTAGCCTGCAAGTAAACATAAATGGGCCAAAATAGGTGTTTGTGTGGTTCTTCCAGACATAAGTTCTGTTTACATAGTTGTCTGCATCTGCAGAGTGTAACAGGAGTGTCTCAAACTGGTAGCTCTCAATCCTGGGATCCTTTGCTCTTGGGACTAAATGCTATCATTTTTTGATGATAATGTGTGTTATTTTTAGTAACAGGAACCTCTGAAAAACTGCTACAGAGCTTAAAACCACTTAGATTTATTGTAAGTACATAACACAACCAGGAAACCCACAAAGTAGTAAGTTTCTGGCCTTGATAAATACTCAGCAAACTATTATTACTGACATTCCCTCAGGTCAAAAGTTAAAATCAGTTCTGGTTAGTCCATCAGCTGTACCATATTTTGAGTTCATTTTCAGACACCGGATAATGTTCTCCAGCTATTTCTGCAGTGTATTGTAGTTCTAAGGCTCCTAGTTTCCAGAATAACAACTGTAAAGGGCTTCCCAATAGCTGTTAGGGACTCCCATCACATAAAATCACTTCATCCACTTTAAGTGGTAGACTAGAACTGTTATCATCCAGTTCTTTTCCCACCCCTGCTAAGTAACATAATTTAACTATAGGGCCATAAATAACTTTTTTTTTTCAAATTAAACCTTCAAATTAAACCTAAAGCTTTTAAAGTAGCAACCAGTACCTTACACCTACCCTTTCTTCACAAAGTTACTACAAGAGATGAAGTACAAGACTGCAAATGGTATCGAGACTTGAAGTTTTAAACCCATTTGGATTGACAAACCTTTTCTCTTTTCTGTTCAGCCAGACTTTTTCTGGCATAAATCAGACTGAGTTTGTCTTGGTCCTTCAAGAAACGTCTCCGAAGTCTTAGAATTTCTGCTCGTTCTTCTATACCTAGGGAACATATGATCATGTCCACAGCTTTTCCTTTCAGATTTAAGGCAAAAGCATCATATTAAAACAAACATCATCTTTGTATTTATTTACTAGCTTACCAGCTAGTCTCCTAAATTTCCTAACAAACAACTCAATGCAAGGCCTTTCAACGAGCTAGCCAATGATAATAAATTAAGTTGCTCTTAGGAGAAGAGGTAATAAGCATTTATATAGAGACTTCAAGTGCATGGATGAGGCATAAAGATCAAACTATTGTACAGAGAAAAGACACTAAAACTCATGAACAAATATGCCCCATATGCCAGATTTATTTTAAGCTCTCAAAGGCATGTATGGCATTTGCACTATATTCCAGAAATAAAAGAGGTGGTAAAAGATATTAAAATACTGTGGAGTAAGAATATTTTGTTTTTTAAGGTACGATTACAGAACTGCCACTGGATCAACTCCTGCTCAGGACAGTCATGGGCAAAGGGCATTTAACTGACTGTCAGTTCAGTCCATTTCCTAGAAAAGGAGAGTGAGCAAACAAAAACATACCACTGCAACTGGTATTTTCCTGGGTAGAAGACCAGGGACTAACTAAAAGGTAGACTGACCTCTCCATTTCCACAGTTCTGCATCAGCTACAGTCCATTACTCATAACTGCCCTGAAACACCTCTCAGGTACTGAAAAGGCTGATCTTTTTAGCTCCGTGCCAGAACTCCTAATGTCATCCTTTTAGTCAAAATTTTAATGACAAAGTAGACAAGGGTTAAAGAAGGAGAAGGATCCTAAGTCACTTCAGGGCAGTACTGGTATTTTCCAGTTATTGACCGGGTGGAAGAAGGAGCATTCTCAGGAAAAAGCAAGGGCTTCTAATGACAGATCACAAAATGTTGGAGATCATGTCAGCACAGCTGAAATGGTTTAGAAAATATGTTTAAAGAGATCTCTTCTTTAAAGAGTTAAATTTAAAACAGAAGGGTCAGAACTGTCTGACATTCATGCTGTGATCCTCTTAGAGGTAGGAATGCAGAGATCACACTGACTGGTTTCTCATCCAGTCAGTTCTTTCAATGAGCAACATCTAATTTTACAATTCCTAGCACAATCCTAGCTTTTTGTCACATGTTATGTATCATTACACACTCCTGGAAACAAAATCTCTCAAGGTGAACCTCAGTTGCACTGTCTCAAAGATAATGGACTGCTAGCCAAATAACTGACAAGGATGGTTTATAGAAGTGTACTAATTGCATAGAAATTGCACAATAAGGCTTACAGACCTTTAGTTTTACTGTCCACTTCATCTCCAGGCAAACCCAACCTTTTTTTCCCAAAATCTGGCCCCACTGGTTTAAAGGTTGCTTGTTTAAATTTTTCACTCCGTTTGCTAACCAACAGCATGGACGAAGACAAGGATTCCGAGGATGAAGGAACTGCATACTCTGCCAACGTGTCAATGCTACTTCCAGTCAGCCAATTAAAAGAACTTCTACCACCTGTAACAACAAATTGCCAAAAAGCTGTAGCATACTCAGATATAAATAAACTGAAAACATCTACGAGGCAGGGATTTTTTCTCTCCCAAAAATATCATTTCCTAGTGTTTAAGGGTAGAACAGATTTCAAGCTGCTAGGTAAGACAGTGTTTCTTTTACGTTAGGCAGAACATAAAATACATATGAGACTAATAAAAATGCGACTTTTTTCTTATACCACATCAAAAAAAAGCCCTTGAAAACAAAATACTAAACGTATTTACACTTTTACATTACAAGATTTTACATTAAAAAATCATATGCAACAGAAATGACATAATTCTTACAGCAAAAAAGAACATTTCAAAAAACACTGGTCTGGACTTACTGCCATGCTGTGTAGGTGTAAATTCATATTGCCTTTGGGTAACCCTCACTTGCCCACCAACTGACCCAGAAGCAGAAAGGGATCTTTCCTGTGACAAATTCCTGTGGATATTTGGAGAAGCCTGAGTCTCCACAAACATTGGTGTGAGCACAGTACTTCGGTAACGCCAGCTGGAATCAACTACAAAGTCCTATGAATAAGGAAAGATTTTAAGTAGAACAATAAAGATTGAGGCTTTCTGCATTTCTTCATTGAGCAGGACAGCAGAAATTACAGTCCAGAAATCAAAACACCCTCCCAGGTATAGGGGCAGAACTTGACTATATATAAAAAAAAATCCCCAACAAACCATAAATATGTCAAAGTTCTCCATAGCTCAGTAAAAAAAGCTCACTAATTTAGACTGGTCAGCTGAGGACTGATTTACAGCCCTTGCACCAGTATTCCTGTTTCTTGACAGTATTTCTCCAGTTGATGGTGCTTCTCTCTGCTACCTTCTTTTTTAGTATTTCAGTACTTTACAAATCAGCCATACTTGGTATATTATTTTAATTAAA
>WAAE01006377.1:7695-19163 GCA_013400495.1 Nicator chloris | reverse complement strand
GTTAAACCACAATAGTCCTTTTTCCAGAGTTCTCTCCAGAGTTCCAGAGTTCTAGCCCCAGGCCTCTATCCTGGCCAAAACCATGACTCTGTGATTATAATTTAATGACATATTAAGCCTTGGACCTCAAGAAAGCAGGTACTTTGAACACTAGAGAAATAATATATGAATCCAAAATATAAAACCTAATGACATTGTGGAACATAAAAGGGAGCTTGCAGCCTGATAAAGACATATTTTGTTCTGTCAAATTTCAGTGCATAAAACAAAGGATCATATTAGGCTAGCCATCACCAAATGTGGTCATTAACTTTGATCAATATCTTTACATAGAGAGGACTGCAAATGTCTTCTTGCCCAGTCTAACACACTGATGCTATTGACATAATCCAGAATTATATCATTCTTCAGAGAAATTACTCCAGTAATTTTAGAGCAGATGCGTTTTTTCACGATGCAAATCTACCTCAGGTTTTCCTTCACTGTTGATGGCTTGCAATCACTTCCATATGGTATGAGATTAAAATGGGCCGCTCAAGGGAATGAAAATAAGAGATATGGCAATTATGTCCAATAATGAATGTTTAAAGAAGATAAATCAAGACATCCTCTGTAGTCATTTACCATTGAACAAAGGAAGGTCAAATATGTTATGCATGGTTTTTAGGTACAACACAGCTTAGTGGAAAGCCAGAGTCATCCTAAAATTCACAGAGAGATTTTGTCTGTATATGATGCTTGAGAAAAAAAAAAAAGTGCACTACACAGAGAACCATAACATTCAGCAGAAAAATCAAAGTAGGGGTGAGGTTTAGTGACTGACCTTTCAAAGTCACTTGTGAGACAAACAATATCAGCCACAAACAATATACAGAAAATCCTACATTTCTGTGTAAAGACACCTCTGATGTTGGGTTGATGCAGCAAAAAATTAGGATAGGAGTTGCATGTATTTCCTCTGTTATTAGCCTGATAATTTCTAAGACAAAACTGGTTTGGGCAGGTGGGATGATGACTTCTGACAGAGCTCATCTGATACTGCTTCAAGAATAGTCTGGAGACTTCTGTCTTTGGATTTATGTCACTAAATCCCATCTTGAAGTTTGTTATCTAAGTCGAGCTGACTCATTGCTGATGAAATCAAACATCAAATAAGAACGGAGAAAAAAGCGCACATTTGATTAATTAGTCTACCAGTTTATTTTTTAGTATATAAATTATTCAGATTCACTTCCATTCTCTGACCCTTTTGAACTGAATTTCTCCTTGTAGAAGAAAGATCCTGATGATAAGGTAACTGAGTATTCCAGGAAGGGTGTCTCCGAGTCCCTTTTGTGGAAAATGTTGTGGTTTACATAAATAAATGAGAGCTTTATCCTCTAGCAGAACTTTTCAAACGTTATGACATGGTTGCTTGTTCTCTTTGCCTCCACAGAGATGCACAGCATGACTTTCTCTCTGGGTTTCATTGCACTATCTGGAAACACAGATGTAGCCTTCCAGTACATGAGTCAGGCCCCTTGTATGGAACTAAGCCACTGGACACCTGATGTGAAATCCAGCATCACCTACCATTTCAGCACCTAGATTACCAGATGAGTCTGCCAGAACTGGTTACTCATGGCAATCACCTGGCATAGAAAAAAAATCAGCTTTCAGTGTTCAGTATAAAATCACCCCTGGGGCATGATCCCACTGAAAAGCATTATTTTTTTATAAAGACATGCACTTTTATGTTTCACCCCTTTACAAATGGTAGGTGATTCTGCCTCGAAGCCGACAGTCCTTCTAGAAGAGAAATTAAATTTAAGGGATTGTGACAACACGTGAAAGTTGAAAATTAATGAAGGATTTAAGGAATTCTTTAGCTGTATTTGGCAAATAGAGTAGCTGAGAGAACGTCAAAGAAAAAGCATTTGTGCCTCGAGTGCTCAAAGACATTTAAAAGTTTAACAGGAGCATTAATCTAGGCCGTCATCTGCGACAGCCTCAAATTGCTATTAATTCCATGAATTTTGCTTTTGGAATGATTACATTTTAGTCAGTCTAGAGAGGAAAGAAAGCAAGGTTTTTATATGTAACATTAGGTCTGTGAAAGAAGTGATGGTGTGGATAAGGTAAAATACTGATACAAGCTTTACCATTTGGAACAGAAGTGGGTTTCATTTGCCAGAAACAGGCAAAGCACGGGTTTAATGTTGCATATAAACATTGCATCAATCATGATCAGTGCCAAAAGCCAGTAAACCTTATGGGAAAGTGAAGTGACATGCACTGAAAGTGATGCTTAATCTGCAGAGAGAGATGTTAATGTTTGATCAGTCATAACATTATAAACTGTGCTTCATTTTTATTAAGAGATCCTCTGTGAAATAGAGCACTTCAGTAAAATGAAATTTGTTGTTTCATTAGTGTTGATATGGCTGTCCTTTCTTCAGTACACAATACGCTGAGAGGAGGCAAAAGAATTGCTGCTGGTCGAAAGGAAAAGGGCAGTGGAAAGAAATAAAGTTCAAAATATCCATGTTAACTTTTGTTTAGAAAAAATCTTGAGCCTCTGGGTCTTCATCAGGCATGACCGATATTGTACTGGTTGCCACAGAGTAAGAGCAAAGCTGGAAAGGAGAGGGGAAAGCAAATACCAAGCACATATCATCCTGAGTATAAGTTGTAAGTTATGTCAGACTTTTAAAGACAACTAATATCTGTCTAAAGATCATTTTCTTACAATGTTAACTTCTTCTTTAATTGTCAAATATATAAAGCAAACAAAAATCCAAAAGACAAAACCTCCTGAACCTTCTATTCTGTCTTCCCTGTTCTATGTTTCATATCTGTGATGATTGTTGGTACTTGTCTTTCTTAATATGGGAAGGGCTACGCATTTGTAAATGTTGCATGAGATAAGGAGAAAATCAATGGTTTGCTGAGCTATATTATCCAAGAAAAGATATCTCAGAAGTTGCTTATCATCTGTATTATTCCAAGAAGGATAACCCAGGATTATGAGCCAGGCAGAAATGAATGTGAATCACTGTACATGAAAAACACCTGATATTTCTGGTCTCTAGAAATTGCAGGTGGCTCAATGGCCACTAATATAAAACCAGGATGTGTACAAAATTTTCCTGCTAGTCATACATGTAATGTATGCAAAATCCATTATGTATTTCAAATAAGTGAATCAGGGTAACTGGGAAAGGATATGGGTAGCTGTTATTTCCAAGATGATAAATAAAATCAGTAGAAAAGCCATTGAAGGGGGCCTGTGGCCGACTGAGCTTGCAGCATGGCTCTCAGGGCCAAGCTTTTTAGGGTACTTAGGCACCTAAAGATGCAAAGAGGTGCCTAATCGTTAAAACTTTGCCAACTTCTTATCTGCATCTTTAGGTGCCTAAATACCTTTAAAAATGCATCTGTAGCTCCTAGGCATAAAAGCCATGCCAGGATTTCGAGCCACTTGTTAATGAATCACCATTAGGAGCCAGTTGGAAGGACTTGCATGCTTGCTTGGTTTATTTTAGATGCTGGGTCTGCAGTTCCAGACAAATAAATGATTAGGTTTGGAACATATAACACTGAAGTCTCAAAAAGGTATTTTTCATGAGATTTTATGTGTGGTATTATGATTCAAGAAGATGTCCCAAACAGTTAACATGCTTGCTTTCTGAAATTATGATCCATTTCCCATGAGATAGCCTTATCAGTTTATCAGGTATTATGGAAACAGATTATTCCAGCCTCTTTCAAACCTGTTTCCACTTTGTATAAATAATTAATTGTTCCCTGAAGCAGGACCTTGAACTAACTCTCCAACTTCCTAGGTGTATTCCCAGCAGTTGAATTTGCTCTACCTTATATAAATAATGAATACATCAACTATTACTGTATATTTTAGTATATAATTTAGTATATTTTAGGCAAGTCTCTCAGCAGAGGACATGCTTGCACAGAATTTTTGATATTTTTGTCCAAAAGCCAAGGTTTTGCAAATTTTCTGGCTGTACTTGAGCTACAACTAGAAGACCTGCTGCTTTTCACATGGAACCAAAGCAATAGGGACCTATCTGAAGATTCAAAAATTAATCCATTTAAATTTGAAGTAGTTTTAGATTCAGAATTCTGTTTTTAAACTATAAATGTTGCAGGCATATTTTTTATCTTTAGTAACAATGTTTTTTGCTACCACAAGCCTGTTTTTCTGCTTAACTCATAATTGTTTATTGTATGTTTTGTTTTGTTGCACATCTTGCTTCTGCCAAAGCTGTAAGCTAAATTTAAAAATGGCCATAAACCTCTGACTATTTTTTGCATTAGGAATCCTGACTGTGAGTCACTTTTTGCGGAGGCTTGTTACTCATGTCATTGGAGCAAAAAAAGAAAATTTTGTCCTTATTGAAATGAAAATGGGAATGTTTATGAATAATAGACATTAGTCCTACAAGGAAGCAAGGAGTCTGTAGGCTCTGTCTCATGTTAGCTCCAAACGAGATAATCTACTAAAATTTATGTCTGAAGTCATTACAGGAAACCATGTCTGGTCCAAAGGCTGTATCTTAGTCTAAAAGCACATAATATAGATGAGAGAAGTCATTGTCACTGAAATAATGTGGTTGCAAGATCTGATTTTTCATGATCCATCAACACTAACATCACTCTTCCCCCCAAACTCGAACAGTGGATAGCTTTTCAGTATTTCACAGTTATTATGTTTTAAAACACTGCTGGTTAACAGCATGCTTTGGATGATCATTGAGTTACTAAATGACTTATGGGTTTCGGTACCTTGTTTGTATGCAGTTTGTTGCTGAGCAGCAGCCCAGTCAGACTGATCAGTAAGGTTATGACTGCACAGCTAAAAAGGTGATGCAGGATCATTCCTGAGCTTTGAGATGAGCTCTTACAAACTAATTTGAGCTTGCAGTCCCTCCTAGAGGGGTTTGTTTTGGAGAGGGAAGGAAACAGAACAGTTCAAAATAGAGAAGTGAAATGACCTAACAAACAAGAGATGCTGATGTTTCTTAGCTCTTCATCGTTCCCTGGAGTTAGATTGCTAAGTCAGACATGCCTTTCTAGTAGAAAACACCAAGGAGGATCACTTACACCTGGTTATACCTGCTAGTCAATGTGGAAGCCACTTGGGAGATGGAAAAATATTTTCACATAGCTGGTCTGTGTGATCTGAAGTGGTTCCCCCTGGTGCCTAAACCACAAGCCTGGGGGATATGCTGGGGTGGGTAAAGAGCCTTTTTAAATGATCCCATCTGTACAGTCTTTGAGATAAAGAGTAAATGTCGAGTCAAGAAACCAACTCTTCTGATGGATACTTACAGGATCCTGGATAGCTGAATGAGATCTGATGCAGTTGCCTCTGATGAGTTGGTGTTGCAAATGATGTTTCATATCCTGTGGTGAGAGGCCATTTACTCCTGAGGGTGCCTTCATCATGGCACAGCTGGGTATGATGGCCACAGAGAGATGTACAGCTGCTCATGTCAGGAAGTTTTGTTCCCATTTTGACTCTACAGTTTAACTACAGAATCCTGCTCCACACACAAGATAGGCTTAGGCAGCAGCTAAGAGGCTGGTGGAGGCATCAAAACTTGAAAGACTTTCTACCAGAAAGATAACACCCATAGTCACATATCAGCTGAATGGGACTGTTGAAAATGTCAAAGAAGCAAAAATCTTGGACTTCAATTTCTAACATTGCAGTTACATTCCTAAATATGTTTATGATTATGTATGCCCAAATTATAAGAAATGCCTTTAAAAAAAAAATCCTCTCTGTACACTGGGATTCATCACTTTCCTAGTCTAAATAATCTTTATGGACAGATCCACAGCAGGTATAAATACCTCTTTTCTAAATAACTCATTTCCTCTCTCCTTTGTGCTTGGGAATCTTCTTTAACTGACCGTCTCATCTCCTGCTGGATAATCTTTTAATAGCCTCAGTCATTTTCTGTTTTATTTTTTTTTTTCTTATCAAAACATGTGCAATAAGTGAACTCATACGATGTTCCTGACTGGCACTGGCTAAATGCTCTCAACCACCATCCATTTAAAGGCAGGTTTTCATTCTGCCAAGCATTTTGCTGATATCTGTAATCATCAAGATTTTGCTTTCCCTATATTTAGCAGGAAACATTTTCTCTGCTTTTCTCACTTCTAAGCAGTTTGGACCACATGTGCAGCTAAGAAGTTCGCAAATCTTTAGTTGCTCAGACTGGGGAAGTTAAGATATTTCCTGCTGGAACAGGATCAATAGAGGTTTTAGGCACTTGCCAATGGCCTTTTAAGGAAATTATCTTAAACAGCCTTCTGGACAATGATCCTTTCAGAATGTAGTGGAGTTCAGGCATATTTAGAGGTCACCCATTCCCCCATTAATTCCACCTTGCTGAGAAAAATGCTGAGGGAGGTACAACATAGCAAATACCTTTTCCTCCATCAATAATTTCCCTTTTTGCTACCAGCAAATATTGCTGCAATTAAGGCACAGTTGGATGCAAGAGTACAATTATGCACTCTGCATTACTGTAGAAAAGAAATAATTACTTCAAAATAAATGTAATTGAAATACCCTAGCAACCTGAGTGGTTTTAGATGCATACACTTTGAGACCATTTCAGATGAGTATTCTTCTGTCTGAACTTACCTTAGAAGACATTGCAATGTGAAGTTACCTTGTCTTGGTTTGAAAGACATGTATCTGCTAGGGGAAACTAGAGCTTTCTTTGGAATGGAGAATGTAAATGGAGAATGTAAATGGAGAATGTAAACCCCTCCTTTTGAATTATTATAATTTTGAAATTAAGGGGGCTTACAGGCAAAGATATAGGAATATCAGTCCTTTACTAGGAATATTTCAAAATACAAAGGCAATAGCACAAGAAAAATAAAAGAAGAAACAAGCAAACAACAACAACAGAATAATGCTAGAAGCACTGAGTCAGAGTCAGAAGATGACCCGACACGCTGTTTGGTCAGGGTATTGGAAAGCAGTCCAAAATGAGTCCTCCTGGCGTGACAGATGTGGCGCCATTGGAGTAGAAATGATCCGGTAGAAGGTTCCAGTCGCGGCAGGATGGGGCCAGAATTCTTCTGGCGGTCCAGCGGAGAAAACCAGCTGCTCGGTCTTCTGATCGAGGCAGGAATGCTTGGCTCCTCCCAATGGGTGGAGCATCTCAGAATGGGATATTTTAGTTCTACCAGTCATTGGGTGAGCCTTAATGGCCCATTCACAGGTGATATCTCCCTGGAGGGAGGATGGGTGGTGGAAGAGAGAAGGAAACAATTGGCCCTTAACAGAAGGCATGTACTCCTTCCCCCTGAAGTTATGAGGAATGGGTTCTATAAGAGATAAACATCTCTCCCAACTGGTATTAACAGATGAAATAGAACACATATTTTTGGTTACATATTGCAACCCAAGACATACATGTTGGGTGTTTCAAAGATTAGGAACTGACCTTGACTGTTAGGCTTAAAAAAGTACATTTTTGAAAGCATATTATTTTTTCCTGTTACCTTTTTGTCAATGGGATCTTCAGACAAACAATTGACCTACAGCCCTGTTCTCACAGAAATTTGCAACTGGGCTAGTTATGATTTCAAGTCCTCAAGCAAAGTTCTGTAGGTGGGGAAAAAACCCTCTCTATTGTCCTCACAAGACTCTGAAAATCTTTTCATTTCTCAGGACCTTGATTTAAGGCAAGATTTCTAAGACATAAATGAGATGAAGTATTTTTTAAGGTGTTCTCACATTCCCTTGTTCTACAGCAAAAAGGTCTGTGCGGCAAGTTCTAAAGTAAGTATTTCAGCTCAGAAATGCATTGACTGAGTGTGGATACTCCTTTTGTATCTCTCAGACCTCCAGTATGAAGCACTTGAATGTGAAGAACTGTATAATCTCTTCAATTTAGAACAGTGTTATACCTCCCAAACGGCTAGGAAGGCCTAATTATGTGCAGAAATTTTTCCTGTGTTTTATTGTTGCTGTGCTTGAGGACAGCTAAGAGGGGTCCCTGCTGATACACAACATTCCTGGGATGGTCGAATACAGAACAACTAGTAGGCTGTTTTTAAATTTTCATGGGAAGTGAGTATAGTGCCCAGGTATCCCCCAGAGAAGGTAATAAAAGTAAATCAATATGCTAAAAACTTGTTCTTATCTTAAATATTGAAAAATGATGATAGGAAATCTAGAGTTTCTGTATTCATCGTCACTGTCCCTTAGAGTGCCTGTTATGTTCATTATTCTTGCCCTTGTTAGAACAAAACAAAAGAAAACCAAAACAGCACACAGGCCATAACAAGAGAAACTTCCCTGTGTTTACCACTGAAGGCTTGTTTTGGATTGTCTGACTGTTTATGCATAAACTCAAATAACTGGAAAAGTCCCTAAGAGAATACCAGCTTCACAAAACTCATATTGTTTTAATACATTTGTTTCTGTAGGTTACCTAGGTTCAAAGTGACCCTGAGTTTTCAGAGGCACTGTCAGGAAAATCTTGTCACTCTCCATTGCATGAATGGTCATTTATGCTATTAGGGTAATAAGTAGAATAGTTTTAACATGATACAAACACTAGATTTGAGTAAGCTTCTGGGAAACCTCTGCAAATTCACAAAGTTAATGGCTTAACCTCACAATTCTCCAATGGAAAATAAATTTTAATGGGTTTATAGACTCAATCTACATTTCAAGATGTGAATTTACCCTAACTCCACACTACTTGACTTCAGTTAAGTGCTGAACTTAAACAAATAAAAACTTATTTTCCCACATGATTTACAGAGCTATATAGACATGGTTTTCTCCTCTGTGAAAGAATAGAACATTATTCATCGGGTACTCAGAGCAAAGAGGCTGGAAATTATAACATAAGAAGGGCAATAAAAGTGCCAGTAAAAATAAGTGAACGGAAAAACAATGTGGGGACACAGAAAATGCATATGACACCTAGCAGACCCAAAACAGGATTAGAGGGTATTAACAAATACGATATCTGGTTAAGGCCTGAAGGACAGGAGAAAAAATAAATGTTTGGATTTCTCCTTTGAAAGTGTTGAAATTCTGCATGAACAGAGGCCTTTTGCACAGCTTCACTAGGCTACAGAAGCCAAAATTGTGGATGCAGTCTCAAAAGAGCTGTTAATTGCTTCTCAGCCAAAGCTCCTACAAGCTCACCTCAGCCCAAGGGTGGCAATGTTTACCCTGCTGCAAGAAGCCTCCAAGAATTTTCTGCAGCATTATTTTGTTTTGGAGATTAGAGGACTAGAAGTGAGAAAGTTTTCTTAGGAGACAGGAGGTTTTTAGCAGGCTTTAGTAACATCCCAGGCTTTAATTATTACTAGCAAAAACAGCCTGTGACATTCCAGGAAGCAAAGATTACTGTACGTGCTAACAAAGCCGTGATCTGTGGTAAGAACTAGCTCTGAGGCAATAGAGAGAAATTCTGATTTTGACATTCCAGTTTGGTAGTAATGAAACAAGTCTCTGGATTTTAGCTGCTCGGCTACAGCACAAAAGTGTTTTCCAGCCAATCGGTGCACAGGACACGCTTTCGTGGGTTTCTAATCTTGTTCTTTTTTTTGCCTTGTTCTGACTTTGCTAAACAACACACATTGTATTAGCAGAGCAATGCATATTGATGTTTCCTAGTATTACAGTGAAAAGGGAATACTGATCTCCTTGCTCCCGTTATATGTTAGCATTATCTCCTTTCAATGGATTACTTGGAGTTTATAGGCATGCCCCAGAGTGATTTGTAATCACCGTCTTTAGCTCCTCTGTCCTTGCAAAGAAAATACTAAATAGGTCACTTGCATGTCTTTGCCATTCACTGAAATGACATTTAATATAATGATGAGGGGCCATATCCTGCTACCCCTTGTTGTGTAAAAAACCTGGGGATTGACTGGAAATCATAGTATTAGTTTGTGTGTGTAGTAAAACAGAACACATCCTGCAAACAATTGGAAAATGTCTGAAAACATACTGGGAGACCTTTCACTCTCTTAAGCAGTAATTTCAAGCCAGGATGTTCGCAGCTCACCTCCCTTTTATGACTCTGAAAGATGTGGCATGTTTGGGTGTTAAGACCTTCAGCTCCTTTGTCAGCTTAGGTGAAGGAGGCAGGTACTGGTGTTTGTGAAGACATTACAGATAAATGACCCATATTCAGCTGGAAAACAAAAGCTCTGGAACCCTGTGGAAGAGACTACATTAGTGGAAAGGGCTTTCTTTGGCTTCACATGGGGAAGATGGTATTTGTTTTTGTTTCTGGACTTTTATACACTATGCTTTCCCCTAAAAGCAAAAGTCTTCAAGAAAACTTGTAACTTTATGTTTGCTTGCCTTGCTGGGGCTGATTATTTCTCATCCCCCATTTTGGTGGGTTTGTGGGCTCTTCATTGCAGTGCCTGACTACAGGTCCTGTTAGATGATAATTAGCAGTTTTGAGTCACATTTATCTATCTCAGTCCAGACCTCTTGCTTGATCCTTTTCCTATGTATTTTCTTGCAGGGAAGAGAGCCTCCAAGGTCTGGGATTCATGGTGCAAACCATTAAGTTAGAGACTGAAAGAGATGCTTTAATAAACTGCCATAGTCACGCTACATAGCAGAAATCAGGATGTGCTGAAAGGTTTGCTTTAATGTCTAGACTATAGATGTTTTTGCTGGATAGCGCTTGTTCAGATATTGATTGTGGGGAGAAAAGCCTCTCTTTTCCAAGTCAGCTTTTATGTGGGAAGCAGACAATGTGAGAGTGTCCTGCATATTTGAGAATATAAAGCCCAGATAAGATACTACACCTCCACGTCTATTAATGTTGTTATTGAAAGCCAGAAAACAGAAAGTGGCAATGAGTATAAGAAATGCTTCAGTTAATGTAAGGAGAGAGCTGAGAAACAATTGCATTATCCACTTTATTCTAGGGAATTTATGGTGAGAGCTGAATGCAGTATGTGACAGATTTCAAAAGACAGAAGTCATTCAATGCACATTAATGCCTCTACCAGAGAAATGCATATGAAACAGTTTTATGACTGAATTTTAATATGCAGGTATAAACAACATTGCCAGTGAAAGGTTCTGCTTGGTGGTTACCAGACGTTCTTTGAACTTTCCTACTCCAGAGAATGCAGTGAAGTCCTTAGCACTGAAGTTTAGTTGTGATCCTTCAGTCTCATATATATGTCAGTCATTCTTGTGCTGTATTGATTTTGCACAATTTAAGGAAGATTTTGAAATAAATAATAATTTAAAAAAATCTTTATTTTCATCCTTCTCTGTCTTCTCTGTCTGCAGCATATTTTTAAAGACTTGTTCGATATTCATCTACATATGTATGTATATAGATAGATATAGATATAGATATAGATATAGATATAGATATAGATATAGATATAGATATAGATATAGATTAGATATAGATAGAGATATAGATGATATAGAT
>WAAE01006376.1:0-20981 GCA_013400495.1 Nicator chloris | reverse complement strand
CTATTCTATTCTATTCTTATTTTTCTTACCCTGTCTTGGCTGAGGGGCAGAAAATTACTTGTGAAGAATTTTCTCCTCCATTCTACTGTAAGATATGGATAGAACAGCAAGAAATTCACAGACCTGGATGCTGGTTTGCAGTATGGCAGACATCAACAAATGCTGATTTTTAGCAGTGAGTAGCATAGTTCCACACATCTGTGGAAGATACCTGATGCCATGGCTCTACTCTGTTTTGTTTGAATGGATTGGAAGAGAGGTTTCTTTATGGTTAGCTCTCCATAGAAAACATAAGAACTGAAAGTTATCATCTGAGAGAGAGAGAACAGCATAAGATTACAATAGCCTTTTTGTTTCTGCTACTGGTTAAAACAGAAAAAAAACCCCAAAACAGATAGGTGATTTTCCTACCAAAACTTGACAAGACAGGTAAAGAGGACTCATACATTGAGCGGAAAAGGCAACAAAGAAAATCAATCCCACTACCTATTTTCAACTGCTATTAATGATTTTGACTTCAGTTTTGATATCCAGCTGTGAGGTTTTGCATGTGTCAAATGTGAATACTTAGATGATGGGTTAATACATATGTCATCATTGATCTCAATTTTATTGTTCAGGTTTATAACTTTACATACATAAGCTAAGTGGGAGCTGATAATTTCTTTTTATTTACCATAGTCTACCTTCTGTGCATGTACAGAAATGAGGGAAGGAGAATTCAAATACTGTTTTACTTGGCTGTGAGGTAACATTCTTGCATACTTCTGGAACTGTATTTCTTGCAATTGTCTGTAGCACTTGAAATTTCAGTCTTCAGCCTTGAAAATACATATTTGTGTTTTATTTGCATAATTTGCTTTGAAGTACTTGGCAGGGAAACTTAATGCCCTTCTGTCCCCATTTCATACCAAATAGCTCTCAAAATTTATTTACACATCCATTAGTAATTAAAAATATTTTGAATAGAAAAACTGTTGTTTGAAAGACAAGGTTTGCAGTGCTGGAATTTTCAGTTTGCAGATTATTTCAAAAAGTAATGTTCAATCTTTTCACAACACAATTTAAAGAATGATTTCAAAATGTCACAAAGCATGACAGGGAAGAATGACTTCAAAACCCGATGATTTTTTCCCCCCAATTATTAATGGATTATTACAAAGCAGCCCCTCCAAAAAAAACTTTTAAAAAATTACTTGCTGTCATCAATACTTCATTTTCCACATATTATTAAACTAAACTGCATTGTATGAATTAGAAAGAAAGACATGACTGTAATTCATCGACATAATTCTATGTCAAAGTTCTGAAGTTCCATTAGGAAACAATTCTGTCTTCCCTGTCCTCTTTACTTGTCTGTTGGAACAGTTCCATTGGAATTATAGCGTTACTATGGACCTTTCAGTGTATTTTACAGTACATTTCACTGTTCTGTATTTATTAGTGCACCAAAAGTAACTGGAGAAGACATGTTGTCTTGCTTCTCTTTGGCCTGACAGTCCATGTAAATATTGCATATTATTCAACGTTTTTTAAGTAGTGCACACAACATTACTGACTGAACTTGAGCCTAAAAGCAGCAAAGTTCAGCTGCTTTATCACAGCATGGCTTCTTTTCTTTTTTTCCACATCTTTCCCCCCTTCTTCATATCAGTATGAAATGACCCTAAACTAGCAGAACACCCAACCTGACAGGATTTTTTGAGATAGTGCCGTGTATTAGTTCTTACATCACTCGTCTTGTCGGCAGCGAGCGTCAGAGTCATGACCAGAAAGTGATAAAGATCAAGAACAAAGAGCAGGGAAAAACTCTCCTGTGCCATGATGGCAGTCAGCTTTTGCAATGCTCCCCTGAGGTGTTCAACACATGGCGCAGCTGGAGGTATCTTCAGTCTATTGTAAATTACAGCAGGTGTCTAAACCAGCATGTGTCCCATCTACAATTATCTAGAGAAGGGTGTTAAAGCTCTCTGTCTATTTTTACTGATTCATACCTGGGAGCTAAGGGAAATACTACCTCCTTTTAAAATTTGTACTGTTGCTGTTGGAATTAATATGCATTTGCACACCTGAATAAAAAATAGAAATCCTCTAGAAGAGAATAATGTTATATGTTTTAATTGGAAATAGAAAAAAAAAAACAAAAACAGAAAACACAGAAACAATTTGAAAATGTAAAACTCTCAACATTATGTCAGTTTGGGACCAGACTGCATCCATGTTGCAGTACTGTATATGCAACAAACCTATGCCAAATTTCTTTTTCTGAATTAAGCCAAAGGCTTTTAATATAGACAGAGTATAGAAAAATGTCAGCCACCTAGTTCCATAGAAATAGTGATCAGAATGTCTGCCATTGCAATGCAGCACCAGACATGCTGTTGCCCAGTAACACTGGACAGGAGAAGGTGTCTGAGAGCTGGTGATATATGTCAACCACTGCAATATCAGTTGGCAAAAGCTGGCTGTACTATTTCAGGGAAATAAATAACGGGCAAAAGCTTTCTCAGTATCTCCGTCAGGAATAGTAAAATTATTAAAGCACTTAAAGCTAAATTTTAGTCTAAGTATACATTAAGCTATTAAAAGGCATAAAGACCATAATCAATGCAATATATGTATTTTTTTAAAGGAAAAAAAAAACAAATTGAAAAGAAGGGAAACAAGGAACCTGGGACTATACTGCAGAGCTTCCTCTTCTCTATTTGGGCTGACCTGATAACAAGCTAAGGCTGAACAGAGCTAACACATTTTACAGTTAACCTTTATTGGGACCACAAAAACATGAATGCCCTTAAGAAAATGATTAAGCAAAACATGTGAAGGGAGTTAAAGCTGTTTTATATGGCTAGCCAATTACTGTTTCGCAGCCATAATTTTCTGACCATATATTAGAACCTGGTGAACTCCTTGAAATAGATCATGCATTATGTTTAGCAGAAACCTGTCTTCCATCCAAAAATACTTATTTAATAGAAAAAGACTCAAAGGCTAAATATGACTCCTCTAGTCTTACAACACTAGTGTTATGGATAAAAGCTAAAACCAGCCAAATTAGAAAAATGAAAAATAGAATTTATTGATTACAAAAATTTAAAAGGAAAAAGCACACGGTCAGCGGACAAAGTACCAAGCCCCGGGATTTTGGCACTGGTGAACAGAGCAGCCCTCTCTCTCTCGCCTTCTCTCTGTCACGAATTGGATGTGCCAGCACCCCGATATTTATACCCGAAAATCACCCTCAGGCTAGAGTTTGCAATAGGAACAAAAAGTCTCTTTTTGGTGTAGATGTATTCTATAGTCGTCGATTTCTGTTCTCCGGTCCTCCTGAAAGGATTGAATATTGTCCTCCTTTCCACTGAATAGGTTTTCCGGGGATGATGATGTCCCGATTCATTTTCAGATGGGAGTCAGGGTGGGGGCTGACGAGCTTATCCTTATCAGACGATAAGGATCGAGCGTTAAGCACCGGTCGTCAGCCACGACTTTTTCCCGTAACTCCATTGTTCCTTGGACCACAGCTGTTCGAAACTGAACAGGGTTTCTAGGCTCCCCACTGGAATTTGCCTTTCTCGTAAGTGAGCCTGAACAAAACTATGAGCTTTAGAAAATATTAGTTATATACAATAAAGGAGACTTGGCATGAATTAATACTTATACTCATAACACTAGGAAGCAGTCACAGATATATGATTAAGCTGTAGAGAGAGACTGAGAGTTGATACTGATATAAGGGAAAGAGATCACAGCTTTCCTTAGCAGATCCTGAATAGCACAGCCAGAGAGGGGGTGAACACTGACGCTAGCTGAAAGATGAGTGTAAGGTATGTATTTATATCCTGTAGGATTGTCTCTGATATCTTACAGAATCCCGGCCCTAGAAAGAACTCAAAAGAGACCTTGTTCACCTTTCATTATAGAAACTGTGGAGAACTAATGTAACTGTCAAAAGAAAAAATACCAGCAGAACTCAGGAAACCTAGAAGGTCCCCCAGCAGAGCTGCGGGAGGGGAAGGCTCAAGATTGGCACTAGGAAAAGAAAAGGCAAGTTTAAGATTCCAGGTGTCTTTGCAGTGAACCAACTTCCAACCCTCTGAGGACATTTAAGAAAGGGGTTAATCTTTTCTCCAAATGCAGAGTAATGTGTGAGAGAAATGTATTCTGCTGATACGTCTTCATGTTCTTAACAGAATACTTGGCAAAGTAAAAATATTTCATAACAAGTGAATGCCTTTGTTTGGTCTTTAATTTTCTTATATATCTGGTGGAACAATTAAATCAAGATCTCAATTTAGTTCTTGCATATAGATTAGCCTTCACAAATCAAAGACAAGGTGGTGATCCAGACTCTAGTGATGCTGATGGAGACAATTCCATTTCTTTACCTAATGTATTTTTTTGGCAGAGAAATGATCTTGTTTCTTTGTTAAACTACTAGAAAAATAAATTAAAGAGAAGTAATGTTTCTGTTCACAAGGAGAGTATTTTTCCTGATTAACTGAAGCTAATAATTACCTTTAAAATGGAACCCTTTCTTAAAAGTGAAGATTTTAGAGAATTGAATTGACAATAAAAGCTATTTTATAGCTGTGTCTTGAAGTCTTATTGTAAATACAGTCACCCTATAAAGTGCTATTAATTATAATTCTAAATTGGAACTACCTATAGAGTGCTTGGGTGGTTTTGACAGCATTTTGGGTACCTTTTGTCTCTATAAAGAGGTCAGTTTTAAATTACTGAGCACTTCAGGCTTTGGAACATGTGCTTGATTTCCATAAGTAGATAGTTATAAGGTTAACCATACTTTTTGTGGAGCACTGACTTTGGCTGGCTGCCATATGCCATGCGGCTGCTGTTTTACTCCCCCCTCTTCAACTGGCCAGGGGAGAAAATAAAGTAAAAAAATCGAGATAGAGCAGTGAGATCCTTTATCTGTTACTGACATAAGCAAAACAGATTCGACTTGGGAAAAATGCATTTATTGAAAATTAAAAGTGCAGAACATGGTGAGAAAGAAAAATATGAGAAAACCCTCCTGACACTCATCCCTTCCCTCTTCTCAGGCTCAGCTTTGCTCCTTCTCTCCTGACTGCTATATCTCATCAACCCAATCGGTGCAGAGGGATGAGGAATACGGAGCTGCCGTCTGCCCATAGCAGCTCCTCTCTGCTATTTTTTCCTCCTTGCGCTTTTCCCTGTTCCAACGTGGGTCTTTCCTACGGGCCGCAGGGAAGCCCTGCCCCGCCGGGGTCTCTCCCAGGCCTCAGGGCCGTCCCTGCCGGGTCCCTGCTGCCCCCGTCCCTGCTCCCGCTGTCCCCTCGGGGCTGGCAGGGCTGTTTGTGGCTGGGTTCCCCCGGCTCAGCCCCGGCTGCCGGGCAGCGTTTTGCCCTCCCTTGGCCGGGCTTTCCCCGGGGCTCTCGCCCGCCCGCCCGTGGCTGAGGGGCTCAGCCGTGCCCTGCGCTGGGGCCGCGGCAGCCGCGGGCACCGCCTGCATCTCTTACGTACGGGTGTTGCAAGAAGCAGGAATCTTGTAAAGAGGTCTCAGTATGTAACTGCTGTGGAAGAGGGTGGATGCTTTAAATCTGGCAGTTTGCAAAGGCATAAGAGTTCCCACTTTTCTTACTGTTGTGTGGTTATCAAAAGGAAAAGGTGAAAGATTTTGATGGAAAGGTGAAGAAAATAATACCTGTATTGTGTTTGGGCAGGAATATTGTCATGTGTCATAACTATAAAACTGTTGCAAACTAATGTTTTGACTTGCTAATGACTGGATACTTCGGCATAATAAAACAGACTAATACAGCTCCCTTGCAATTAACTAAATGCCAGTTTGTGATGTTATTTGAATGTTAATCTCACTTTTTTTTTTTTTTTTTTAAATAATGAAATGTTGGATTAACATGTGCCTTTGACATCATGACAGCATAAGCATTCTTAGTATACCCATTCCCCTCACGGGTGTTTGTGTTAATAGCTTGGGATCTGTGGCTGCATCACCTTTTTAGTCAAATAATCTGTATTCACTTGAGCAATTCCATTGCAATCAGTTGTTACTGACCTTTTTCTGGCACTGTCTGACTTACTGGACAGCAATTCAAACTTTTTAGGTGGATTCCATAGATTAATTTCAATTTAGGATTCTGAAACTGAAAAGAGTTTTCCTGTTTTTATGTTTTTCACATGGAAGTACTTTGCAGGATAAGTGCTCAGGTCTTCTAGAACATGTAGGAAGTATGCTGACTTTTTTAAAAGAAACTTATTTTTTTTCATTCTAAAATAACAGCTCTTGAAACAGAAATAAGCCAGGAAACCTAATAAAAGAAAAAAGAGAATATAGTTTTGTGGCAAAGATATTAATGTATTTTGATGATCAACATGTTACTAATACATCGAGAGAATGTTAATGACATGATTTCTTTATATAATTATGATTAGCAAAAACAGAACAGAGAAGAATATGTTATTGCAAACCAATTAGGCAGAAAGTGAATAATCTGGGAGTTTGGGAGATGTTACAATTAGCACAAGAAACTCAGAAATCACTGTGCTGGAAAACAGCACTGTGACCCTGCTGACATCTTTGTCCTCGTCCCACACTCCATCTCTATTATACAATGATTATACAATGGAAAACTATTTCCAGGGGGTTCGCTTTTTCTACTAATTTAACTGATCAACCCTTATTTACTTGCTTGGTGAATTAGAACACAAGTCAGCCTTCATCATCACCCTGGATATTTTTAGAAAAAATAAATTCATGGCAAACATTGATCTGGTGGTTTCTCATTAACCTCTCAGGCTCCAGCATTCATCCATTTGCAGTCTTTCTAAGTTATAGATTGTCTTAGAATCAAAAATTCTATCCTTGAAAATGTGTCTGATATCCTTGCATATATATTTCTATCATATGGTCCCGCTACATCCTTTGGCAATTGGTTTCAGAAATCCTGTGCAGGGGAAAAGAAAAAGTATTTTTAGCTTCTTGCACATTTTTTAAATTGCCACTTCTATTGGTGGTTTGATTTTTGTGGGTTTGTTTTGTTTTGGTTTGGTTTTTTTCATGTTTTGTTTTGGGTTTGTTTTTTTTTTTGAACAGTGCAATATTTAAATTATTATCTCCTATTTGTGTTCTCTGCACTACACCTGAATTCATGGACATTTATCAAGCTTTTAGTGATCTCTATTTCTGTCCCTATAAATCTCCATCTTTTTTTCTCAAAAGCTAAATAAACCAGGACTCTTCAGTGATTCCCATATCAGAGCTATTCCTTATATCCAATGACATATGTTGATTTTTTTTTTCATAAACTTTTTTGCCCTGTTTTAGTGGCATGGTTTTTTTCTGGTTTTTGTTTGTTTGTTTGTTCTGTTTGTTTTGTTTTTTATGTCTAATATAACTATAAGCTAAACTGTAATTAAATCATACAGTAGGTGTATTGCTAATGCAGGATATGGAAAAACTAAAATAATATCTTTGCTCCTTCCAATGCTTTCTATATTGAGTCGTTTGAAAATTATTTTTTTTTTCGTGATAGGTCCATGGTTACTGAAACTTCAATTTATTGTATTAAACAGCTGTGAATTTCACATCTGCTTAGAACTAACTTGTTTCCTTTGTATCAACAAACATTGAGGGATCAGTTCTTGTTTGGAATACACATTTCTAAGGCCAGCTTGCATACTATTTCTTTAAAATCTCTGCACAACAGAAAGAGAATAAAGGAGCCACCATTTTGAACTACAGTTCAAACAATCTATACCATCAGGTGTTTGGTTGTTAACACACAAACCAAACACCTGATAATATTGTGGTAATTATGCATTGTTATGATAACTATCCATTGAACATAGGATGGAAACCTAGAAGCACCAGACTTGCAGAAAGTTTAAGCAGAAAGAATTCTGTGCCCCCACAATACATCAACAGTGTTTGTGAGTGAGTATCAGGAGAGAATACGTGCCTGGAAGGAAGCAAATGACTCTTGAGGAATTAGGTTTCACTGGAAAGACAGACATGACAGTTATAAGAAAGAAACTTGTTTTTATTAAGTTGCCTTCTCAAAATTGTATTTCTTGACTAGTATAAGGATAGAATAGATTATGTTAACAACATGAAGACATTGAATAGGGCCTGAATTAAAAGCCAGCAACTGTACCTTTTAATGGGAAAAAAAAAAAAAAAAAAAAACCCCAAACCAAAACAAAACAAAATAAAACAAAACAAACAAACAGAAACAACAACAACAACAACAACAACAACAACAACAACAACAACAACAACAACAACAACAACAACAACAACAACAACAACAACAACAACAACAACAACAACAACAACAACAACTTAGATGAGAAGCTTTGGATCTCATTTTTGTTTTGCAGCCAAACTTGTGTTCTTTTGATCTGTTCTTTTTCTTTGGTTGCTTTTTAACACTTCCTGGTGATTCAGGAGAAGGAAAAGCAAAGATTAGGAAGGCTGTATTTCCCACAGAGTTTTTGTAGCCTAACTTGTCACAGTGATCGTGCCACAGAACAAAATTTTTCCTGTCTATGTTTATAGAAAAAAATTCTTTCTTCTTAAAAAAGTAAAAAATAAGGAATAAAAAGCACTCACCCCACGCCCCCCCCCCCAACATGGTTTCACTAGCTTCATCATTCCTTACTGAAAAATGGAACTTTTCATGTAATTGAAAGATAGAATTATCTTCATTATTTCAGCACTTATGTATTCTGCTCAGGACTTGCCTGAATCCAGATGCCAGTCCTATTTTAACTCTCTGCTCCAATGTAGACAACTTGTCTTTTAGGCTAATGTTCTCATAGGAGTGTAAAGGATGGATAGTGACAGCCCCAACTGGAAAAACACACTCTTTCAATGCATGTGTTCTAGAGCCTCAGAAGTCCAACAAGACAAGAGCAATAATGAAGTGTACAGGGAGATTTTGCTAGAACTAAGCACTAAGGAGCCAGTAGGTACTAACAAACACACCAGTCCCATAAGTGCTATTGTTTCTTACCTATAAATATTTTCAAAGAACTAAACCACTATGAAGTCTTCAATATCAAAATAACTAAAATGTTGGGGAATGTGATATAGGGAAACCTTATAAATATGATTGTTTAGCAGGAGGTTCAGAGAACATTGGGCCAGTGAATGAGATAGAAATGACGGTCACTTTTGATATGGGAAGGGATGCCAGTCCAGGGACAGGATGTTAAGCAATACCAGTGACCAGGCAGAAAAGGAGTCTGCAGGATAGCAGGAAGAAGGGATTATAGAAATTAGCATAAGGAGGTAGTGTCTTATTTAAATCTAGTAGTTCTCATAGGCTGTATGTAAATTCTATAGGATTTGTGTCTCACACCGGTTGGTTACTGTAAATAGAATATTCAACACAGAATAGGATAAAATAGACTGTAACAGGAAATTCGCTCTCTTGGAACCCTCTTGGAACCACGCCAGCAGTTGGGCTGGCAACTGATGGCAAACGCTGGCACCCACGACCCCTGAGAATAAAGCATGTGTTCCATGAGCAACCCCGTCTCCTGAAGTATATCATCTAACCATCGAGAGAACTTCTCTTATACTAAAATTAATCTTAAATAAATCTATTACTATTTCCTGAATGCTGACTAGTAAAGGTGCTGTACAGATCTGTAGTGATTACCTCACTGATCTTATTGAAAGGTAATAATCCTTGAACGAAGACTTTCTTATTTGAAATATGGCTCGTTATCCTGTTTAATTTTAAAATAACAACCAGACTTGGTAATCTCTGCAGATATTGCACAACTAACAGAATTCAAAAAAGATTGACATGTAAATTATATAGATAAAAGTTTGGGATTCCCTCCACTGTATATTTATCTGACAGCACTTAGGCAGTTCTAGTTTCTATATTAACATTTTTTCAAAACGTATTTTAAAAGTGTTCGTGTTCAAAAAAACAGTGCAAAAGCATTTCAGGGATCAATATTTATCCTGCACCAAGTTCTTAAAAATCTTATATAATTTCCAATTTTAAAAGATAATACAAAAGTAGTTATTATAAATTACATGCTATGCATGACAAGCTACATTCATAAGGAAATTCCTCTTAAATCTAGAAACATTTCTTGTTTGAATCCACATGGAAATTTTGTGTTCAGAGGTGTTTTTCCCTGATCACACTGGAGTACCTAAGAGCAATTATATATTGAAAATCTCACTCTGCATTCATTCTTTTATAAATGTAGAATAATAAGCAAAAAGTGAGAGGATTGTTTAATTAATGTTATAACACACACACAAAAAGCTCTCATTTCTAGTATCCATAGTAGAAAAAATATTTTACTTAATAAATTTTTGTAATTATAAAAATATTTTAACTTTTTTTATTTCTTACAGTTTGTGCTTAGGCAGCTGAGAATTATCTGCTAGGTTTTGAGACCGAAAAACTCAGATATTGGCACAGGCAATGCTTTTCTGAATCAAACTAATAATTTTGATGGTTAGTGCTTTACAGTAAAGCTCAAGAATCTCTGCAAGAGACAATTAAGACATAACATTTCCAGATAGAATTTCCCCCTAACTCTTGACAGTTAGAGGTCAGTCTGGCCTGAAATACAGGGATTTATATCTTTCCCTTGGGTCCATTACTTTGTATATGGTAAGAGAGATGAAAATGGAAGTTAAAATTCATTGAAACTGCTGTGTCGGATCAGTTAGAATTCTTAATTATGTTGGCCCAGATCCACAAAAAGATCCGTAGAAAGTAGGTGCTCAAAGCTGTCACATACTCCACAAAACATTTAGATGTCTTAAGATCCAGTTGCAGTGTTTCAAGTTAGTAAATTTCCCTGAAGAATGTTTCTTCTGCCCTGATCTTTGCTGGGTTTCATTACAAAACTTGGTTCTTAAACTCTGGACAGAATTTATGTGTCTCAAATTACATGACAGATATTCATAAAATTTACAGAAATAATAATCTCTCCTATTTCTATTGCTACCATTGAAAGCAATTATAAGTCTGTAGGTATTACAAGTATATGATTAGATCTATGAGAGGTTTATTTGGAAGAACTATCAAGAAATGAGGAAAAAAAAATGCTGTGCAGCAGCTTGTTCCCTATAGAAAAGTTCACTCATCTGTCCGGATAAGAAAACATTTGAAATCAAGTCCTCCACTGGTTTGAATGGGCACTGTTCTGCTTCACTTCAAGAAAGTATTTCCTCTAGTTTAGATCAGACAAAGCCCTGGGTTTCACCTACGTTTAAAAGTACATTTCCTAGAAAAGTCATTTATCCTCTCATTATGCCCTTCAGTAGCCTTGATGATAGGAAATTGAACACATTTTAGAGAGATAGTAACAGTTTGAAAAAGTACTACCCTCCTACATATTAGCGTGATTGAACATTGCAAATTTTTACAGTCATAAAATAATTACAGAACAAGAAATTTTATTTCATTTTTCTTTTCATTAAAAGAAAACTTTCATAGGGTACAGTAGGTCTTTGACCTGAGGCAGAATGCAGGAGATTGAGCCGTGCAGAAAATTACATATGTCTTGTAGTATAGACTTATCATAATGTTGCCAAATTTTGATAATTCTCTAAACATGGACAATGACTCAGGTTTAGAAAGAAGATATTGTTTATTCTGTGCTGGGTGTAAGGCGGAAGTTTTCCACAAATTGAGCATGCCAGGGAGGAAAACAAAAAGAATTCATGCACTACAATTTACATAAACCCTCCTACCTAATACATAGTCACCACCTACACAGTACAGTCATTTAACCTGGGCTACCTTGTGTAGTACTTCTGACTGCATCTGCATGGGCCTCTTCGGGCCTCTCTAGTGGTCTCTGGGGGTCGTTTTGGGAGGTGCCCCCTACTCAGTTTCAAGCAAAGTTCAGCTTAGGATGCACAAAACACAAGATTGTGTTCCAAATAAGATGTGATCTGCAGCTTTACTTCTTTAAAAATTGCCAAAAAGCACATAAAATACAGAGATTTCCATAAACATTAAGCAACATCTGCTTAAACACATGATAGCATCTATTTGCATTTAAAAGGGGGTTTAAAGGTGAGAGTGATACCATCAGATTACATTTACAACCAAATAAAAGGACGAGACTTAGAATTCTACTTAAAGACATGATTAGGATGTTCCTTTTCTTAAGGAATATATTACTTGCAGATTTAGACAAAGGCACAAGATTTATCTGCTCTGTAGGAGAGCAGGATTGAATAGTTCTGCATTACTTTTTATCATGACATAGTAGTAGTTATACCTCTAGTAAGATAATTTCTGTTTTCTAGAAGTTGAAAGGTGGTGACTAGGCAATTCCAGGGAGCTTTTTCAGGCAGTGGGGGAATCCACCCCATGTTCACCTCGTTGCAGACTGCTTGTATGTCTTGAAAAAGTGACTTAGAAGGGCATACTGTTGCTTGGCATAGTACACTGACATTCCTCGCTGTCTGTTTGTGAATATGTTAACCACTATTCAGTGTTCTTATAGCTGCTTTATATTCCTATGCTCTATATATTTTGTGGTATACTTATACACTTCAAAAGTGCATTTTATACCCAGAGCCAATAAGGCACCAAGTGAGTGAATTTCACATCAAAATCTACAATTACCTTGTCCATCTCTAGGCTGACCATGCACAAGATTTTATAATTAGAAATTCTCATTTCCTCTCGTGCTTTTTATTTAAATGATGCTTGCTAATGCCTGGTGTGAATATTTTCCCAGATATAAAATGCAAAAAAAAAATAGCATTTTGTTGGGGTTTGTTGTTTTGTTTTTGGGTTTTGTTTTTTTTTTTTTTTTAAGGTAATTAAAGATTTAACTGCTCAAATTTTAACTTATAACTTATTTTGTACCTGAAATTTTACCTGGCGTTCACTTGGGAAAATAAAAATGCAAACACGCAAATTGTTATTTGAGAAGAGTCAAATTCTTTTATAGCTTTAACACCAAAATAAGCATTCAATATGGACTCCGGTTTTGCTCAAAAGAAAAATCTTTTTAAAAAGTAAGAATTAGATATATAAAATCAATCAAGCTATTGAAAGAAATAGGGCTGAAGCCTTTATTAAAAATTCAGCTCTTTATTAAAGAGATCAGCTGTGTGGGAAGCTCAGCGGTGTGCGTCCAAAAATTCAGTCTTCTATTGAAGAAATCAGCTGTGCATGATGCCTGGCAAGGTGCGTCCAAAAATTCAGTCTTCTATAGAGGAAATCAGCTGTACAGGAAGCCTGGCAGGGTGTGCGCAAGAGTCCAGTCTTCTACTGAAGAAATCAGCTGTGCAGGATGCCCGGGAGGGTGCGCTGCTGTAGCTTCCACAGGCCACTCAGGAGGAGGAGGTATGTGAGTCTGCCCCTAGGGGTGCAGTGGAGCAGAGGTCTCTGTCCTCAAGCGAGTGCCGAAGGAGTTGCCATATTTCCGATTTGACCAGGGGGTCCCTGCTTTTCTAGTTCCTTGCAAGTCATAGTGACAAGGCAAAAGTCCAAATCAAGATTAGGAGATGTGTCTATCTTTTCCTCGCCCTGGGGCACTGATCAGGTCTCTCAAATATGTATCAGTTTGTGGGGGGGACGGAGTCTTCCTCTCTCAAGACAATCCCATGCTCCCCCAGCGTGTTCCTCATCTGCATGTGTCCTTTTTTCCTCCGTCTCGGTTGCTAATTTGGAGAGGCGGGTCTACCCGTCTGACATGTCTGGGCTTGTTTTTCACATTGCCCGCCCCCGCCTCTGCTGCCTCTTCTTCTTCTTCATTGCTAGTCACTGACAGGCTGGCTGTGGGACGTGGCTCCCCTGGCCGTTCCCTGCCTCCCCTCTCGCCCCACTCCTCCCTCCCGCCTCCGGCCTGAACCGCGTCCATTGGTCTCTGAACAGGGCCATGCGCTGCCACCACGGCTGCTGTGTCCACCCTGCTACAGCCCCGGGGGGGGAAGGCAGCCCCCTGCCGTCGGGCGCCGCTGCTGCCCCCGGCCCCGGGGCTGTCTGCAAACACGGACCAGGCACGGCCGCGGCAGGTGGGGCAGCCGAGAGCAGGGCACAGGCACTGCGGGAGCGGGACATGCGGCCCCAGCGCGGGCAGTGCGGAGCAGGAGACAGAGGGGAGCCGCAACAACACAAGCGGAACGGACCCACACTGAGAAAATGGGTCCGGACCAGACAAAGGGAGAAAATTTCTCCGCATGAGGGCGGTGAGGCCCTGGCACAGGCTGCCCAGGGAAGCTGCAGCCGCCTCATCTTTGGAAGTGCCCAAGGCCGGGTTTGACGAGTTTGTTTCTTACACTATGTGTGATAGAATCTCCTTCATAAAAATTCCAGCTCAAAACTTATCCATGAGTGTCTTACAAATAAAGTCATCCAGGATATTTTTAAACTTAAGGGGTTTGAAAGCTTGAGATATTGACCAGATAAAACATTCCAATTTTTACATACTTACTGTGATGAAATTACTTTTGAGCTTTTTCCTCTTATCTCTCATCTCATCTATTTGCTTTAAGGAGATGTGCTGTAAATCAGAATAATTTTTTTATTTAACATTTTTTGGCATGTGGGCTTGTTGAATGTTATACTAAAGGCACTACTATGAATCTGAATAACAAATTAGTGCCCCTTCAAATCTGATGTGAATATGATGCTGACAATTTTCTTCAAATAAACTATGAATTTTAAAACCAAACTCAAGATGGTTTAATAGAAGAGGATTGCTAACTTTAATAGTTTGATTATCCAGATGGCAGTTCATTTTCTTTACATGTACAGCATTGACAATAAGAAAAAAGAAGGCTTTCTACATCAAAGCATTTTGGAAAATCTAGGAAATATGATGTTTAAATAGAATTATAATGTTACCGAAACCCAAAATAAATCTGCCACTGAACTATTATTCACTGTCTTTATCATTGTTACATGTTTCAGATCTGCATTATCTAACACTTTCTGTCAATTGCACAGAATACATGATTTAAAAGAATGCCGGGATATTGATATGTAAGAAAATTATAGGTGACAATTCTCTTGACTTTTTAAAAGCAGTCTTTCTCTCAAATTTTCACAAGAAACAAGGAATATACAATCTTAATTCTTTAACAAAGAATGTTGATTTTAAAAAGTATTTTTTAATGAAGAGATATTCCAGGATGATTACTAAAATTATTGAACGGAAGCTCAAATTTGAAGGTTTTCAAAAATGAAAAATAAAGCTCCATCTAAAGCACCATTTATTAATAGAGAAGTTAAATATTACACATCATTTTCAATAAATAACTCAGCAGACAGTTGCAGACACCTTTTTGAGACAGTATAGGACTCCATGAGCAATTTTGTATATTGTCTGTTCTTGTTTTCTTGTAAAATTGAGCATTTGTAAAAGTATGCTCTTCAATATGATAAGATTATATGGAATTCTTATATATTTGTTAATAAAAGTTGTCATAATTACAAGTATTTATAACTGGCTACCTTTACTCAAAAAAATCCCAGGACCTAGGATGATTTACTGAAGTTGTGCAATACTTTCAAAATAGATAGGTAATATTGGTTCTAGCCTGTGGAACATAAGCACTTTTGACTCAGGAGCCAAGCTTCACTAGAGATTGGTTATCGATCACAATTGACTTCTGGAAAAGAGAAGTAGGCCAGACCAAATACTGTGAAAAGTTTATGCATGTGTCTCCGGGCTCTTAGTAGTAAGAAGGGTCTTTCCGGTGGGATATGGAATGGAGGACTTGCAAAAGACAGTACATTGATTTGAAAGTGAAACAATATTATTTTACTTCTCTTGACATTTATTCATGGGTTGCTAAATATTCTGAGTGCCAGAAAGCAAATGAATGATATATAAAATGAGAATACTCAGATCTGTGTAATTTTAAATTCAACAGCAATTTAATAGATGGTATAAAATGGAAGAAAGGAAAACCTCTCTATTTTGGGCCAGGCCATAGTTCGATCTTTCACTGACTGGTGTGAGTTAAAAATGGGCACTCTAAAGAAAGTTAACAGGCTACTAACAGGATGTGTCTTGTATGGCCCCAAAATATCTAAGCCAATTTTCTTTACTTTTAATATACAAAGTCATTTCCCGTACAAGAGTATCTTGATTACGTGCTTTTACATAGTTTTGAAATCAATTGCTTCATATTTTCATTAGGACAGCTCTTAGGATTTATAACATTTGAGGCATACATTTTTCTGCTTGTATTTTTTTACCAAGCTGATGAAGATGACCATGCATGCAATCAAATCATGTCATAGTTAAACATAGTTCTGTTTCAAAAATAAGGGTGGTGGACAGGAACAGAATAATCCTTACAGCTATGGATCTTTGATATAACAAAAATAAAACACTAATTACTGCTCATAGACAGAGGCTGTAAAACCATTGTTATTTCAGGATTTGTTCAAGACTTTTTAAAGTATGTTTGCAAAATGTATTTTTCAAAGCCAAACTGCAATGAAGTTATAGGTGGTTATTCAGTTACTTTATTCAGCAGCATTATTATCTACCAGAATTTTCTGATTGGAGATTTAAAGATCAATGTGTTAAGTTTAGGAAATTTTCAACATATTAAATAGACATTAGTTATCTCCCTATCTGTGTGTTTGTGAACTATTTGCTTTTAACCTGGAGAATTTGACCTTTGCATGGTTTAATATATAGAGAAAGTTCCTCAGTATTAGAAAGTCTACCTATATTTCTGGACCTTCCTGGTTTCTTCTAAGTGTCCATTGTGTGCTTAAATTGATATGTAGCTCATGATTTCAAGGAAAAAACTGTGGTCCATTGGTTACAGTAATAATTTATATTTATTACCACAGTTGATCAACATAATGCTGTAACCTGACCTTTTCTTTTTACTTGTTTTTCAGAAAGGAAGGAATGGAAACCCAAACATTTTTTGTCTACTGTTGGATAGTAAATTTTCTTGTTATTTGGGCAGTAGTTCTGTACATTACCCATATCAAATAATTTGTTGAGATTTTTTCCTCTGAAATATACAGTTGGCCTATCCCAGTCATTTCTTTATCTCAGCAAAAGGCTTTCCACATGCTTCAGAAGTGTCACTGTGATATTTTCTTCTTTCTAATTCTACACAGTCACTGTAAACTTCTGTCAAGAGAATAAATCATTATGAAGAACAGCTTGCTTTAAATTTGCCTACATATTTTGTGTTCTTTCTACTTTTACACTTTTCAGTTTAAGGCATGTCTCATACAAACCCAGAAATAATTAGGGTCTTTTTATCCTCTGCTTCTGAACAATAAAAGTACAGCGAAATTATCACATTTTGCTGCTGAAAGTCTATATAATGTGGAATTATACACCAGTATCCATTCCTGAGTGTGGTGAAGTATAAAGCTAGGACATCCTTTGATCACAGAAACTCCAACTTACAAAATTATTCACAAGTTCTTATTACATCTTAAACTCACTTCAAATTCTAGTTCAAACTTAGTTCCAAATTTAGAAACTTCATAAAGAGCAGAGTATCAGAAAATGGTACTTTTCCATTTTTATGGTTATTCCATGGAGCTCTGGCAAATTCATTCTTTAAGCTTATCTATTTGTGTGCAAAGTGTACAAGTCACTTTTATAAGGTAGTTGTGTGGCTTTTAGTTGTGCAGTAGTTGTGTGTGATGAAAAATTGATGTTATTTGGTTCCATGCCTGTCTCTTGAGGAATCCGTATGACTGAAATGCAAAAATACTAATCTGCTTAGGTGAGATAGAAGATGATACTGCAGATAAGATACGATAAAATAACATACTATAAGTCTGCTTAAATGTGTATTTATTAATATCAATTAAGTAATTTAAAGCCTGCTTGGCAGGATGATGAGCACTATGGAAAGGCAAAAAACAAGCTATAGCATATAGGAATAGAAAAATCAGAGATTATAATTTTATTGTGGTTTCTTTCAGAATATGGAAAAAAAACCAGAACAAAAACCTAGAAGAGTTTGTATGTGACATTTATGTTTTACCTCCTCAGGACTTTCATGTGAAGAAGGACTCACATTAAAAAGGTAGTAGAAATGAGTGTCAGAATGTGTGGAGGAGGTGGCACACCTGAGACCAGGATGAGGGGAGGGTGTGGAGTACCCACAGGGTAAGAAGTCTGAGCCTGCAAAAAAAAGAATTAGACAATTGCTATGGCAGCCCAGTCATGGTGGGAGGGAGGGTGGCTGTAGAAGAGCACCTGGAAGTAGGTACCTCTCCATATAATAAGTGCCTTCAATTGGAGCCCAAGGTCATGAGTGGCTCATGCACCCCGAACTTCCACAAAAATGTCTCCAGGCACACACTGTTATTTCTTTGTGCTTTCAGAAATAATGTAGTCCTGTCATGCTTCTGCTCTTTGCTTTCTCACAGCTAGGTCACAGGGCCTTATCTCATCTATGAGGAAAGTCACTGTATTTTTGGATCAAATAAAGTCTAGCTAAAATAAGACAGGGTTAACTGAGCTAGAACTATTGTACACTCATTACTGTGAGAAGGGACTAAAAAAGGAGTACATAAACTCTGACCCTGACTGCTTTATTTCTTCTTGTAGATTGTTCTATAGAGCTCTTTTGTGTGAGTGGCTTATGCAGTACTTGAAAACATCACCTTTCACACTTAGCTAGAGTGGAATTTCTTCAGGTTGTTGTGTATATAGGATTTAGCGAGGAGTCTGTTTTTTACAGCTTACAGTAATGTACTGTGGAAAGTAGGAAAAGAGAAAAAGTTTATGTATTTCACACAATCACAGAATGTTTTGAGCTGGAAGGGACCGACCAGGATCATCAAGGAAAACTCTGCAGTGAATGGCCCACAAAGGGATCAAATCCACAACCTTGGTGCTATTAGCACCATGCTCTAACCTACTTGAGTTGTTACAGAACAGGGAGAGGCTGACACTTTTCCGGCTAATATATCTATAAAGCTATGAAGCCGTGGTTCTTATTAATTCTGTTGCTTTTTTTTTAATGACAGTAATTTCTATGGATTGCCAGTCTAATTATTTCATTTTTTATTCCCCGGAAGAACTACCACTTTTCTATGGTAAAACAGTTTCATCTGAAGTGGGCTGGGGAGGACTTGAGATGAAAAGGAATTTGGAATCATAAATAATGCCCTTCTATAACGACTACAGGGTCAGAAAGAAAACATGGAAATGGTGTCTTAATCTGTGCTTTAACTGCCAAATAAAAAAGGTTACAACATACTAAATTTGTTTTCATTGTAAAGGAAAAAGAATTATTGTCTAGTGATTCAGTTCTGCTGAAGAAAACTCTCTTTTCTTGACAACTCTCTGTACAATAAACCCTAGGGTTTTGTGGCTGTCTGTGTAGGGCATGTATGTCTGGTTTAAAGAGTGACAAAATATTTTTAATTTGGCTTTGTAGAAGTCCTCATTTCTGCCAACCAGGAAAATTTACATTACAGTGTCTCTCACAGACTGTCCAATGCATGTCTCCTTTGGTGATTCCCATGCACCACTGTTTCTTTAAAGAAATAGGAGTGATAAATGCATCATTCACTGGTGATGTGAGTCCATGTGCTGGTATGGATTACACACCGAGGCTGAAAGCCTCAATGTTATGACTTGGGAGATAGGAAAATATAAATATAAGCAGCAATTAAAAGTACCAGTGTCCTAGTTCCTCTCTGAAATGTTTCTCTTTTTGTCTCTGTAGCAAGGATTGCTCAAGACTCAGCACAGCAACACACAACATATTCTTGGAAAGCTGTGAATTTCTGTATGACAATCAGTAAACCTAATCATCACTCCTGTTTGGCTTCCAGTCAGGTTATTTTAAAGAGTAGCTTAAAATTTGCTCCTCTCTGGTCTCAGTTGGGTTCATCTCATGTTAGAGTTTCTAGTAATTGCTAGTACCAATTGGACTATAGTGTTCATTCTATTTTGTGCCAAGACAGACACAAGCTATGTGCTGGTAATGTGTGGGTAAGACAGGATTATGCTCACATACATATATAAAAATCTTACTTGTTAAAAGTCCGTATGAATTATATCTTTTACTCAAACTGCGAGCCAGAGCTGTGACCAGAAGCTGTGTTAAAGCACCCAAAGGCACAGGAACAGAAAACTCTCTGTGTTTTTCTTGAGGTTCTGCTTCAGTACATGCAGTTCATTACTGCTCACTACTTGGTCATAAGGCATTAATAAAAGCCCTGTACAAACGGAACATTCCTTGATCCTTAGGATTGTTGACAGCGGTTAAGGTTTTTATAATGCTGCAAAGGCCAATCATTTGAGAAACTTGTACGCTCAGTGTCATACATTTTTTTTTCTCTGGTACAAGGGAATTTTGTATATCAGTGGCCTAAAAATATATGACATTGTATAAGACTTTGGCAAGCTAAATGCTTATTACAGAGGAATTTAAAATTAGTGTTTAATGAATGAACACTGCTTAAATATCAGCTTATGGTACTGTAAATCAAGGTTATTGCACTTAGGTCATGCAAGATTAGGAGCTGTAAAAGTGACCCTTTATCTCAGCAAAATAATAATTTTAATTTCAAATTGTTTTAATTGAAATACGGGTTATGGGCTGTAAGAATTAAGGGCTTTCAGGCCTCATAGGCATTATAGAGGAAAGGGGAAGTTATGAGAATATGCAGCCTGGTGATCCCAAAGCGGAACAGGTTTACAGCAGGACATTGGGCAAGAGTCCCTTCCAGACTGAATTATTGAGTCTTTCTGTAATTCTGTAACGTCAAATAAAGGACAGAAGCAATACTCAAAAGAAAACAGAGATCCTTCAGTGAAATTTTTTCAACATATTCTTTTAAGTAATTCGAAAACATAATTTTTATCGGTAACATTTTTCCTCAGTCTTGGAATCAGTTTAATGTATATATTCATATAGATAATATTTATGTCTTCTGAATTGATGATGGAGCATTTAGAGACAGAAATCTCATTTTGATTGACCTACAATCATTCAAAAAGAACAAAAAAGAAAAAAA
>WAAE01006373.1:0-13487 GCA_013400495.1 Nicator chloris | reverse complement strand
GATTTATGCACATTCAGGTTCTTAAGTGGTCATGAACCTGATATTTACTTACAGTGGGAAGCAGGTCACTCCCCCAGTCCTCATTCTGCTGCAAATCCATTCAAGAAATGTGGGAAAGGATGTTACCAATGAAGACTGATTCTGTTGTTACCAGTTTTCCAGCATTATTTATTGGGGGGCTAAATTTTCTTTGACCTTCCTTTTCTGGTTAGCATACCTGCAGAAGCCCTCCCTGATTTTCTCTGTGTCTCTTCCCAAGTTCAGTTCCATATCCCCTTTACCTTCCTTAAACCATCTCTGCACAACTGAACTTCATCTCTATACTCTTCCCAGGCTATATCTCCTTGTCTCTACCCTCTGCACACTTGTTTCTTTTTCTTTCGTTTGACCAAGGGTTCCCTACTCAGCCATGCCAATCTTGCCACCTTGTTGGATTTCTTGCTCCTGGTGATTGCTAGCTCTTTTGCTTTAGCAAACGTTTCCTCAAAGATCTGCCAGCTCTGTTACACTCCCTTGTCCCTGAGGGCAGTCTGCCAGGGGATTCTATTGACTATCTCCTTGGAATGCTGGGAGTTTGCTTTCCTACAGTTCAGGTGCCTTTACTCCTTACCTGATCCATACCCCTGAGGACTGCAAATTCCACCACCACCTGATAACTGCAGCCCAGGCTGCCTTCAGTCTTGATGTCCCTGATTAGTTCATTTACATTGGTGATCATCACATCCAGTACTGCACCCACACTGGTAGGGCTGTCTATTACCTGGCTCAAGAAGTTATTCTCCATGAATTCCAGGAGTTTTCTGGATTGCCTAGAGCTCACTGTGCTACTTTTCTGCCAGGTATCAGGGTGCTTGGAATTCCTCAGTAGGACAAGGATCTGGAAGTGTGATGCCTCCAGGTACAGGACACTGCCAGTGTGCTGCAGTGTGACTAGAACACTTCAGAGTCACTGGCAAAGATCAGAAATATCTTCTCTAACATGACTCAGTTGCCATGCTTAAATAGACAGTATCCCTTTAAAACATTGCACTATCTAAAAAGGTCTCTTTCCACTATCTCAGTAATAATGTGTTCCCTTGTATTGTCACTGATTATAGAATACTTTTTTCCATCTAATATAATGTGACATAAGTGGTTTTTTGTTTGGTTGGTTTTTGGTGGTTGTTTTTCTGTTGGTATTTTTTAAATTAATTTCTGTGAATATGTATTTGTATATAAAAATTAATATAGTTCAGATTAACATCTTCCAAACAATTCAGAGTGATCAGTTTAGTGGATTTGTACATAGTCTTATTTATCACTTCATTAACTTTTGCTATCTTAGAAGTGATTGGTTTGGGTTTGTTGGGTTTTTTTTTATATTCATGGTAATTTTAAAAAATGTTTTTAGTAGTAGATATATTCCTGAGGTGCAAACACCAGTAGTGTGGACCTTGATATTAATTTCATGTAATTTAACTGACCTATACAGTATTTCTGCATTAATCCAAGTCAGTGGACAATATTCAAATGCATTTTCCAATGTTTGAGCAACAGGCTCAGATTTGTTACTCTATATTCCACCCTCTCCCCCAACATCCTCAAGGTATAACTTAGCTATAGCCTTCTATCCTTACTATCTTTGCAACTTCATCTCTCAGTATTAACTCAGTCTAACTTGACTATCAACAACTGTAGAATCTTTAAGCAATCTTCCTAGCATCCATTAAATCTTATCGTTGATGATTTTCACAGCAATGCAGTATAACATAGATTTGATAAGTAGAATAGGGTTAATTTTTCAAACAGATCTCAGTGGGGATATTTTGTCTTCATAACTGACAACTGAAAAGGCAATGAAGCAGAACTTAAAACAAATGTCGTGTTTTGGCCTTGCTGTTTATTGCTAACAATAACACCAGAGCTGAGGAAACAGTTCACTGTATTTCCGTGGGGTTATTTGTGGAGCGAGCTACTGTCAATGTAATGGCAGCAGTGTCAAATCCATGGACTTTGTTTACGCTGTGTTGCATTGTTATGTTAAATGTAGTAAAGTCCCATCAAGATTACTTTCATAAGAGAATGCAGAATGAAGTCAAAGTGTGTTTAAATTCACCTTTTTTATCTCTTCTAACAGCCCAGTACAGTATGTGAAACAGAAGAAATCTCATTTCCAGGCTGCCAGTTCAGTCAGTGTATAAGGGTGGGCAGCTCTGCTGGTCTCACAGTGGTTTTGATACAGCTGTTTGGCATTAGTAAGCCTGCTAGAAGTGACACTGTCAAGAAAACATAATGGGATTTTAATATATTCTCATCTTCTTCTGGCTGTTCATCTAGCTTATGGTCTTCAGACATTGCTTTCAGCATTGGACCAACACTTGTGAGAACAGTGCTGTCATGGCCAGCCTCTGCACTATCCAGTTTGTGCAAGGACAGCAGGATGCCGTGCCAAGCAGAGAAGCTACCACATTAATATACAGGGCTGTAGAGCTGACAGATCACTGCTTCTTGGGGGGAAAGCAGAATACCATTTTCCCATCTGTAACCTTTATGCTTCGAAAGATAAGAGTCTTCCCAAAGTGTATCATATTAGGAGCAGAAATATTTCTAAAAAGAGAAACCAAATCAAACAAAACTACTTTGTTTTTCAGACCTAAGCCAAAAATCATTCATTGATATGTTAATGAACTTTATAGGTCTTTATTAAGAAACTACAGAGCTTACCTTATGAACAATGCCAAAACATACATTCTTGCAACACACTCTGCCTCACACGCATTCACAAACACACAGCAAAAAAAAAGGACATTTGTGTGTTTGTGCATACCAATTGTGTCCTTTCTAACTCAGGCCTTTTGAAATTACTCAATTCACAGCTAGAGACTATTTCCATACAGTCCACATTTGATTAATGAGGCCAGCTCACATTAGTCACAGTTCTTTCAAGGAAAACTTTGATACAGGCCATCTGTTGGAGTCTAGTAAGACTATGTGCACATGCAGGCTGAAGCATTAAGCAAAGTATCCAGAGAGAGATTAAGAACACAAAAACAGCCTGTGTTCTGAATTAGTTCCTCTAATCTGCTCAAAAGTGATTTGACATCAATAAAAGCAAAACCAGGGTGACTTGTTCTCCATTGCTTCTCAGATAAACTTTAAATTCAGATCCTGCACTTTTCTTTCAGATATTCAATAAAATGGACACTTTTTTTTTTTAAGTACAACATTAAAGGCATTTAGTATTTGTTAAAAAAGATTGGAAATCCCCCACTTCATGCCTTTAATTTCTTTCCAAGTCAATATGAGTGAAGGCAGATGTGAACTGCAGCATGCTTCATAGAAGTCACTTTCCTGTCTTCCTGTGGCAGGCACTCTTCTTAAGTCATGACCCAGATAACAGTCTCCAGGTTCCTATGAACCCTGGCAATTTGACTGTCATCTTATAGTGAGAAGCCTGTTCATCTTAGTCTGCTATAAGCTTTTAGAGAAAGTATGCCATGCCTGGCAACTTTTGGAGGGTGGAGAGGGGAATGAATAAATGAACTTTTTATGTGGACCAGGTTCTGCGATTTTCTGTGTTGGACCTTCTGTAAGACAGGCTTCTAGAACTCCACCAGCAGAGTCAGCAGTGGACATGCTTCACGTGGATGTCCAGGAGGGAGATCAAAATGCCAGAGTTTTCAGTCTTTGGTACACCACAAGTGGAATGTGACCAGTAACCTGGAAGGCACTTTTACATCTTATGTAAAAACTGATGAGAGAATTTGGGTGTGAGAGTGCTTGTGTACAAAATATAAAAGCAGAGAGTAAACTCATATTGGAATTTTCCCTTTCAGTTCTCAAAGGTTCTACAAGTAGCTTATGACCTTTCAATTGGAATCACCCTGAGTATTCCTATCAAAATTTTTGCCATAATCAGGTCATTTCTGAAGAGTGTATTGTGAGTGCTCAATTTTGAATTCCCAGATGAATATCTTGGTTGTGAATATACACACAGGCCACAGGAGCAAGATTCTGTTCTGTCTCAAACTTACTAGCTCTTGAAATCAAGCTCATTATTTTCTGTGAGCATTTCTCAACCACAGAAAATTCTGATTAGTACAATATTTTGGACAAAAAGAAATTAATATGAATGCACTGAACAGATGTTCCATGTAAATTTTGATCATTACCCCTCTATGGCATTGTTTCTGTATCGCATCATCATAGCTTACTGTGGAAATGCTTCTTTTTTTGTTCCTGCCTTCCAGATGCTAGTACCTGCAATGAAATTAACTAGATGCATGCTTGTCATCCTTGTCACTTTTTGTTCCAATAAAACCAACATCTTAAACATCCTTTAGGATATATTTGTTACATGGGACAGCTGGTGGAATAAAAGGGAAAATTGGTTAGAGAGATAAAGTGTCTAGAAGAGGGTTGAAGAAGTATGCATTAAGCATAAGGTTTCCCAAAATTTTAAAAGTAATATGTCACGGAAAGTACATAACAATAATCAAACTTGAAGGGAGAGAGAGAGAGAAAGAAAAACATGGAAAAACTATCTAAGCAACAGCTGTGACTTGGGTAGCCAGGAGGATTCAGATCTACGAAGGTTACAAATCCTTTAAACAAATGGTTAATCCTTTAAACAAACACACCCACTTTTTCTGCCTGTTTCTTCCACTCGTAAGTTAATGCTTTTTATGTGTCTTGCATCTTAGTAAAACAAAACACTATATATTACTGCTTCTATTTTTCTTAATTATATTTCTTTCTTTCTCCTTGGGCATCTACTGTTACACTCTTATTGATGAGGGCAACAAGGGAAAAAATACTGGACTTGATACAATTAGAGTAAGATTCTTAATTAAGTATTTCTGCAACATTCTTGGCGACATTGGAAGTGAACTAAGGCTGATTCAGAGAGGAGACTTTATCTGAATAGATTGCACCACTGTGCCATCTCAGACAGAAAAGTAAATTCTTAATATGTCCACTGTGTTTCAAAGGCAAGCAAATACCTTGTGACTAAAAATACAGAAGTCAGTGCAGATGCCTGTTTCTATTCTATGCCAGAAAAATAATATTAAATGCAATCACTGCTTCTGAAATGAGCTGTAGCCCTCTGTGCTTATAGTACATGCCCAAAGAATGAGCAGCTATAGTTTTACTTTTCTCCTTGCCTCCTCTATACCCTGTTAAATTCTGTATGCTCCTATACAGTCATTTATAAATCCTAATCCTCATCTTAGTGAATTTCCTGAGGTCATGTGGCAGCTACTTTCCCAAGACCAAGTCTTCAATGTATTCAGATAAGAATGGGCTGGTTCAGAGAGTTCAGGTAGTTTCATAAATTCTCTACAAAGCTATAAATCATATTCCTTGATAGCAGTCAGTCACAGTATGCTTGATAACAGGAGAGACACGGTATGCTTTGCCTTATTAAGATTTCCTTTGTGCCAAGACAAGTTTCTTACTCTACAATAGAAATACACAGGTGATTTGCACCTCTTGGGTGCTTTTTTTTGTCATCTCACTTCTTGCCTGAATGGCTTTGAGCAGATGCCTGAATTTCAGGCCCTGGTATCAGACAGTCAGTGGTCTCAAGCACTCTTTAGCCTTAGAGTCATCTTTTATGAAATGAAGCTCAAAATCACCTTCAGCTTCTCATTCACTGCAATGTTTGATAACAATATCTTGATAATTAGACAGAAATTTATATAATTATGTGTCAGGACGAGATCTCCAAATGTATTCCAGCTGATTTGGAGCATCTGTTCTTGAATTTGTAAAGTGTTTTTCCCAGTGGTTTGCTCCTGTTACACCCCTCTGATGGATGTGGTCTGTCGCAGGTTGTCCTTCCCCTGTCCCATTGTTAACCCTGACCCTGCCCCTGGACCGTCAGCCTTGGTCCAACCATTTACCTGTACCACCCCCTCCCCTGAGGAGCTTAAAAGCTACCTGGGACCCCTGCATCCCTCTCTTAGGATCTCCTCTCTGAAGAATAAACATTTTGCCCTCAGAGCCTTCTCAGACCTCTACTTCAAACCTGGGAGCTGAGGAACCCGTGTTGGGCTGCCTGCAGTCTGAGCACGGGGCTCCTGCCTTCAGGACTGGGAAGCAGAGCTAGCTGGGCTCCCTGGGTGCTCAGATTCAGCCCAGCCGACACGGTGACCGGAGAGCGTCCGTTCCCCCCGCACGGTGCCGAGAGTCCAGGGCAGAGATCAGAGGTGGCACGCTCTCCTCTCCTGTTCAAAGACCTCTATTCTTCAAGGGGTGAGATGAGAGAGAGACAAAGCCCGCCCCTCACTTGTAAACCGAGGGGAAGGAGGGGTGCTGCCCACAGGTGATTGGCCCTCCAGGTGATGGGCAGGGGTCTCTCCATAGCAGGAGGCAGGGTCAGAGGGGAGATGGACAGGTGAGATCCAGCTGTCTGGAAACAGGGCCAGTTTCCCATGGTGACTGGCAACCCCAGGTTTGGGGAGCAGAAACCTGAACGGGACCAGGCATGGCGGGGGGGGGAGGGGGAGAAACAGGGATGGTTAGCTGGGAAACAATAACTTAACAAAACATCCACCACCACAAAAAATGATTGAGGGATGGGAAAAATCTCTCTTATCAGGCAAGGCTCAGAGAATTCACCCTGTTCAACCCCTAGAAGATACAAATGAGAGGGGCCCTCATCAATGTATGTGTGTCTGAAGAGAGGGTGTCAAGAGGCTGGATCCAGGCTCTTCTCGGTGGTGCCAAGCAATAGGAAATAGACAACAGGCAGAAACTGATGCACAAGAAGTTCCACCTGAATTTGAGGAAGTACTTGGGTGACCAAGCACTGGAACAGATTGCCCAGAGGTGTTCTGGAGTGTTCCTCACCAAAGAAATTCAAGAATCATTTGGACAAGATGCTGTGAAGTCTGCTGTAGGATGACCCGGCTTGAATGTGGTGATTGGACCAGGGGACCCACTGTGGTCTTCTCCGACTGGAGCCATTCTGTGTTCCTGTGAGCAAAATGTGGGAGAAAGAGCCCTATAATACATCCAGGTCAGTAAGGGAGGATGGGGAGAAGGAGTGAAGAAGCTACAAACATCAGAGACTTCACTGGAGCCTGTAGAGAATATAGTGGTGAAGCAGGTTGTCCCCCTGCATCCAGGGGACGACCCTGTGCTGCAGTAGGAGACAATGCCTGAAAGAAATTACAGCCCATGGGAAATCCAAATTAGAGTTTCCTCCTGAGAGAAAATGCGGCCTGCAGAGAGAAGGTTATATAGGAGAAGATATCGCGACAGGACCTGTGTCCTATGGAGGATTAACACTAAATCTTTTCAGAAGTAGTCTGTTCCTGAAGAGCTGTAATGGAAACACTGCAATGGAAAAGACCCATGCTGGAGCAGAGAATATGTGTGAGGTAGGAAGAGTGGCAGCAATGTGGTGGTTTGAATTGTCTGCATAGCCCACTCCCCATTCCTCCTGTAGTGCTCAGTGTGGCAAGAAGATAGAAGAGATCGGAACAAAGTTAAAGTCCATGCAGACTTTAGCCAAATAAGGAAAATCCATTTTCTTTCTAAGAGAGATGTAGATATTAGCAGGATTAGAAGTAATCTGAATATGAACTTCCACCAGTGCACAGAAACAGGAGGGAAGCCCAAATTTATTTCTGTTTTACTAATTTTTTTCACGCTTGTTGGGTTAGATAAACTAAAATTACTACAGAAAGGGTATTGTATCTATTCTGAAACAGAAATGATGGAAAAATCACATAAGAAAATCTGCATTTTAATAAATTGCCTAAGAACCTGAATGTCTGTGCTAGTATAAACAACATACGAAACATAAAATTCACTTTGTATACAGTCATAATTGTTTTTTGGAATAAGCAGCATTTTAAGGAACCTTATCAATAGGCATGTCCAAGTTTTTGTTTCTGTATGTGTCCCTGTGTTAGATGGACAGCATCTTCTGATGTTAAAAGGAAACCAGAAAATAAGATAAGTAATAAGAAGTATACACATGTTCACACATTCAACTTTATGAACAAGCAGAGATGTATTTGAAAAAAATATGCAAAACACGAAAATGCTCAATCCTGGTGTAGCACCAACCACTGCAAATTGAATTAATCTTTTATTTTCCAAGTGAAATCTTTCATTTAAGGAGAGTGTTCTAAAGAACTGAAATCCTCGAGTCAGTGTCATTCTATTATCTCACTGAGCTTGTTATTCAAACTCTGTCTTTGAGTTAAAAACAAGATATCAGGCCTGCAAAAATTCTGAATTTTCCAATTTCCCTTTTCTTTTTCTTTCACTTTGCAATAATATACTTTAAACAATGAAATCAAAGGAAATTACCATGTCAAATTATCTTTTGAAGTTTACTCTCAGATATTGTGTCAGACTATGGCCTTGAAACTCTATCTTTTCATGGGGGAATAAAAATGGTCACATGCATACATGGTGATGGTAGAATATTTAATCCAATAACAATACTACTAATGCTTATCACCAGTGTGTGCTCACCATGACTGGGTTTGGCTTTTATGACTATTCAGAACTGTATCATGAACTCCAGATATCTTATCTAGCTTAGAATATATTATGTCCTTTTATTAAATGGCATCTGCCAGACAGCTGTCTACTCACAATAAGTAATGTAATTCAGTGATTCTTAGATCTTACTCTCCTTCAGGCTATTGTTTCTTCCACTGATCTGTCAGGGAAAAATAATCAAAAATTGAACTAGTTGGCAATTCTCTCAATAAAAATGTTTACAGTGGCGGAAGCAACAAGTGCAACAATTTGAAGAGAATTTCTTATTCACAAGCTCTCTCCATATGGGACTATTGCACTGGAGAGACTGCTAGTTGCTTGTATAATTTAAATGAACATCAGGAACAGGGGAATGCACAGAGGAAAGAAAATTTCCTTCCACGTGCCTTCACACATATTCACTACATATTGTAGTGAAAACTAAGGCTGTGATCTCTAAAATGACTTTGGTTTCATCATTATTTTCTTTAGGAATAATCAATGTATATAACAACCAGTTCCTAGAATATATTTATTTGGTCATAAATGCCCATGGAACTATGTAGATTCATGAAAAATCAAGATATGGTCCTGTAGAGTATTTATTTATGAAGCACTCAAATTTTTACATATGTATTCTCCTTGTATTTCCTTTATAACAGAATGAATCATAAAACAAAAAAAAAATGTGCAATCAGAGAGGTGATATATGTTTGCTGAAAACCAAAACATGCACAATTACAAACACAAGAAGTTTTATTAACAAGGATGTAAAATTTCTTTGCATGAGGACGCCAGGAATTAGTAAGAGCAAGAATGCATTGTCTGTTTCCAATCAGACACAGATTTGGAAAGAAGGGCTAGAAGCTGATGTCATCATAAAAAATGAACAAGACTCATCTCTGTACTCAGTGTTGCTCTTCGGCTGTAATTTGCTGTTTGTACCTGTCTGTCCTTTTTTCTTTTTTGAACATTAACATGGAGTATTGATGAAAGATGTGAAAAAAAAAATGCTTGTTTCATTTCATCTCACAGATTCAGTTTACCATGTGAGGTACAAGTGTATTTGGGGTGAAAAAAAATACACCCTTCCATTATAAGTATAGGATGGTCTTTCATGGTCATTCAGAAAGGGGCAATGAAATCCAGCTGAAATTATGTAACCAATGGTAGGTAGAAATTACAAGAAAAATATCTTCTCAAAAAAAGTCAAGAAAGAACCCTTTAGGGTAAATCTAAAATTCATAATAATCCTTTCCATATACAGTTTTTGTTTCCATGGATTCATAAAAGGAAACAGTTTGCATTCTGCAAGCAAGGCAATTAGACTCTTTTATGCCATTGAAAACAATGATGCCCATATAATCAAATCTACTATAAGCCAAACTATGAGTATGAGTAACAGTGTCCCTGAGTCTCACTGGAATGCATACTCAGCTGCCTTTTATTTTGCAGTAAAAAATATGCTGTAAAGGGAAGAACCCACAATAAGTGGGTTGATTTGAACTACGGTTTAGTCTTCAAAACATCTAATGACCTCTGGGAAATGTTGCAAGACTGATCTCTTTCTGCAGGCATTTCCTCATTCATAAATCTATTTTAATTATGGTCCGTGGGCAAAAGTGCAAACTTGGCCCTGGTCCACAGCTGTGCTCACCGCTGTCACTTTGGGAGGTTCATGGAAAGATCAAGGATAGTAACTGTAGCAACTAAATATTTAGTCATTATTATTCCTTCAGTACCCTATGGTTACACTCAGCATCATTAATAAGAGAATGTACTCATTGTTAGCTTACCGTTTCTGCTCCTTTTTCTCTCAATATCTCTTTTTCTTTCTCCTTAGGGAGCTTTGCCTTTCCTTCTTTAGGAAACTCCCCTTTACTGTTCTTTATTAGATTTTTTTAGCTACATTTGTGAAAACCAAATTGCTAACTGGGTCTGAAATAGAATTATTGCGATTGCTTAACACTGAAAATGAAATTTCATTAATTGGTCTGGTTGCTTTCAGGGATCAACAGGATATAATAACAATTCACCATTTTTTGAATGTACCATTTTGTAAGGTTACAGATAAAAGCTGATACTGTCATATTGTGATATTCCGCATAATATGCTTTATGTGGAATGAATGGTAATTGAACCTCATGGTTAGAAACACGATTTTTCTTATATAGTTGACAAATCTGAATGTATACAGTGAGCCACATAAATATCCAACGTATTTTTGTCTGACAAAAACACGGATTAGAACAATACAGCTTCCAAATGTTATTTAAAAGATTTTGTGAATAAGCTATCTTTATCTTTACCAACTGTAGGAAGTTTAACAAAGGCGAATGCTGGATTGTGTGGTGGAACAATCCTGGATGTGTGTTCAGACTAGGGAACGACAGGCTGAAGAGAAGCACTGAGGAAAGCAACCTGGGAGTCCTCGTTGTTGGCAAGTTGAATGTCAGTCAGCCAGAAATGCAACAAGCAGCCCCAGGCAGCCAACCCTGTCCCAGACTGTATCAGACACAGCATCACCAAACAGCTGAGGGAGGTGATTACCCCATTCCCTGAGCCTCTTGAGGCGTACCTCGAGTCCCGTGTACAGTTTTGACCACCACAACATAAGAAGGACATTAAGCTATTAGAGAGCACCCAAAGGAGGGCTGTAAAGACAATGAAGAGTCTTGACATGAGGCCTTATAAGGCATGACTTCTGTTCAGTTTGGAGAAGAGGAGACTGAGGGGAGACCACATTGCAGTCTACAACCTCATCGTGAGGGGAAGAGGAGGGGCAGGCACTGAGGGAATGGCCTGAAGCTGTGTCAGGGGAGGTTTAGGTTGGATAATAGAAAAAGGTTCTTCACCCAGAGGGTGGCTGGGCACTGGAACAGGCTCTCCAGGGAAGTGGTCACAGCACCAGCATGGCGGAATTCAAGAAGAATTTGAACAATGCTCTCAGGCACAGGGTTTGTTCTGTGCAGGGCCAGCAGCTGGACTTGATGAACCTTGGGAGTCCTTTCTAACTCAGGATATTCTATGATTTATCATTAGTAATGTTTAAATTCACCTGGCTTCAGCCAATGGGGCCAAAAAACAGTCACTTTGAAGGCTAATGATTTGCTGTCCTGTTCAAGTTGAGGAGGAGATAAAACATAGCCCATGAATTATCTTATATTTAAGCCTTTTAGATACTCTTGAGAGATAGTTAGCAAATTGTTTGAAGCTACATCTCCATGTCTAATTCCATGATTTGGCCTAAATCCCTTACTCAGTACAGGCTTACTTTTTTTTAATCTTGTAATCACATTTCTTGACCGATGTCTTGGCATTACTACACTCCTTTATTTGAAGCTCAGGTGACAGACTACTTTAAAGTCCAGTAACTGCTTGTTTTCCAACTCAGATGGTGAATACCTAAATTATCCTCAAAGTCCTTATGAACATAATTTTAATTCAATCTTTGCAAAGTTTCTTCTAGAAACAAACATTTTTAAAAAGGTACTATAAAATGCTTTTAAAGTATGAGTAACAATAAAGTATAAATTAATCTGTGAATCTAATTGAATTAAAAAACCAACCAATTATTCTCATTGTTATCTCAGTGCATTGCTTTTCCTGGGAGCCAATAATATATAAGGGCAGAGATTTACCTCAAGAAATAACACTTTGAAAGTAAATAGTTTTGGATGGGTAGCATAATGAACTTTTCATGTTGGCATCTTGAGGATGCTTATGTGCTCAAGAGGGTCTATGAAGAATATTTCTCTATGAAGAATTCTTAATTTATGTAGCTAAATCTACTTACAAGGCATTTTAAAACAAAATGAGTGGACTGTTTCCCTCGCATATCATATTTTTGTAAATCTTGAAGCAGACACTCCTCATTTTTTTTCTCCAAATAAAGCAGACTGAAATCCAGTGGGAACAACCTGAAACGTTTCAGTTTGTTTACTTTGCATGAAAACTGTTGCCCTTAGACACAAGAGTTAAGAAATAAAGGAATATTCCAGCAGTAAAATTCTTTTCAACTTGCAATTTCATAATGTTATTTCATGTACATGTTATTTGATGAACATTCATCAGCCATTTTCCAAAATTAATTATTTTGGTAAGACAGAAGGAGAAAGGAGAAAAAAAATACTACTAAATTCCATGAACATGAAACTTTTCAAACTAAAAGTCTTTTCAAGTCTGTTTTAATGTTAAATACCAGAGAGAAAAAAAAAATTAATAAATGAATAGAATAGAATAAATATCTATGTATACTATAACACATTTTTTGGCTTGTATTTCTTCTTGTACCTTGCAGACAAGTTAAGAAAACAACCATAAGTCATGAATAAGGCATTAAAAGAACCCTATGACAACATTCTTAGTCTATTACTGTGCTCCAGCCTGGTAATAATTTCTTTGCTAGGTTTGTGTTTACGCTGGGTTCGGCTGGGGTAATTTCCTTTGCAGTAGCTAACATGCATGTAAGTTTTGATTAGTGCTGAAAACAGTGTTGATAATATAGGGATATTTTTGTTGTTGCTGAGCAGATCTCAAACAGAGTCAAGGCCTTTTTAGCTTTTCACCCCACCCCACCAGTTCGCAGGCTTGGAGCACCCAAGGGACTGGGAGGGGACACAGTCAGGACAGCTGGCCCCAGGTTACAAAGGGATATCCCACAGAATTTGTCATCATGCTCAGTGTATAAAGCTGGGAGAAGATGAAGGGCGTGGAGGTGTTCAGAGTGATGGTGTTTGACTTCCCAAGTAACTGTTACACGTGATGGGGGTGGCTGGACACCTGCCTGCCCACGGGAAGTGGTGAAGGGATTCCTTGTTTTGCTTTGCTTGCATATGTGCCTTTTTCTTTCCCTACTAATATGTCTTTATCTCAACCCACAAGTTTGTCACTTTTACCCTGCTGTTTCTCTGCCACACCCACCACGGGAGAGTGAGTGAGCAGCTCTGTGGAGTTGAGGTACTGGGTGAGATTAAACCTCGAAAGCTTTTTGTAGTTTTCTT
>WAAE01006371.1:401546-419619 GCA_013400495.1 Nicator chloris | reverse complement strand
TTGGAAGGAGGAAGGGAAGAGCCAGTCTGAGTGAGGCGTTGCTCGCTGAGCTGGGGAGTGACTCCATTGCACAAGGCAGGAAGGGTGGTGTTTGGGTCCCAGCGCTGGGTCGGCATCCCGCGGGTCGGCTGGGGGAGGCAGCTCCATCCAGCAGGTTTGGTGACATCTGGAGAGTGAGCATGTCCCTGCCCCATGTCACTGTGCTGGGTGATGAGGTGACAGGGCTGCCGCTCCCCAGGATGCTCCTGTGCTGGATTGGGATCCTTGCCTGACCCTGGAAGCACAAGATGGCATATTTCAGCGTCCCAGAGGGAGCACCTCTATGCCCCTGGCAACCTGGGTGCTGGGATGGAGCCAAGCATGGCCCCTTTAGAGGGCAACCAGGGCTGGAGATATGCCCATGTACCCTCCAGGAATTCAGTTTGACTCCAACTGGTGCCATCTTCCTTTGCCTTGCCTCCCCCCAGCTGACACCAGGGACCTCCCACCTCCGCAGAGGCTACACCAAGGCCAAACTCTTGGACCCCACTGGGACGGTGTTGCCTTCCTGCTCTTCTCCATCTTCACTTTTGTGGGTTTCTCCTTAGAATGGCTGCCAGGGAGTCCTGGGAGGGGCCGGCAGATCCCAGTGGACCTGGCCTCCATGCCAGAGATCACCCTTGTCTTGAGACAGGGTGCCTGCCTGGCTGGGGCACCCAGAAGGACACTGGCACGCTGTGCTGATCCCAGCCTCTCTCCCCAGGAATCTCTCCCCTTTCACCCCCACTGTCTCCCGCAAGACTGGCTCCAGGGTCAGTAGGATGTTCTCAATGTCCCACAAGTCCCCACCACCCAAGGTGCCTCAGCCCAATCGCCTGGACGAGGTGTACGAAGCTCTCAAGAAGGGCTTGACGTAAGTGCTGGGTGGGTGGAGGCAGGGAGCTCCTGAGGGGCATGGGGACAGCTTGTGACATGGCTTGGGGTTGGCAGCTCTTTGCTCTCACCAGGCAGGAACATGCCAGGTCTCTTGGGCACGTTGCCTTGGGGTCCCAGATTGTGTGGGTTCCCACATGCCACCACGACCCATGTAGGGGCATATATGGGGTCCCAGATTGTGTGGGTTCCCACATGCCANACCCATGTAGGGGCATATATGGGGTCCCAGATTGTGTGGGTTCCCACATGCCACCACGACCCATGTAGGGGCATATATGGGGTCCCAGATTGTGTGGGTTCCCACATGCCACCACGACCCATGTAGGGGCATATATGGGGTCCCAGATTGTGTGGGTTCCCACATGCCACCACGACCCATGTAGGGGCATATATGGGGTCCCAGATTGTGTGGGTTCCCACATGCCACCACGACCCATGTAGGGGCATATATGGGTTCCCATACCTGCGTGCTGGAACAGGGAGTGGGGATGTATTGCCATATGTGCTGGGTTGGTGTGGGCTGTGGGGAGCAGGAGCCCTGGACACAGCATCCCAACCTGACCCCCACGATATGGTCCCCAGAGCCTACCTGGAGGTGCACCAGCTGGAACTGGAGAAGCTCAGCACACAGATCCGTGAGTCCAAGAGGAATTCACGCCTGGTGAGTGCCGCTTGGGAAGACCCGTATGGGGAATGGTGCTTTGGGTAGACAGCTGGGGTTGTGGGCACAGCTGGAACAACTCATGGTCCCTCTGTGCCTGGGGCAGAGCCTGTTTCTGTGGCGTTGTAGGGGCCAGCCCAGGCTCTGGTGTTGGAACTCCCATCCCTCTGTCATGCACTCTCCAGCCCTGTCTGGGTGCTGTGTGTCCCACTGCCGTGCTATGGGTGGTGGGTGCCATGTGCTGGGTCTTCTTTGGGTGGGCAGAGCTGGCTTTGTGCTATGTCTTATCCCTCTCATCTTTCCTCCAGGGCTTTCTCTACGATCTGGATAAGGTAAGCGGGATCAGTGTCTCATCCTCCTTGTATTCCCCTTCCTTGTACCTGGGATGTGCTACTGCCAGCCCTGCTCTGCTAGCACTGCCCTGCTGCCTTGTCCCCTGGGAAGGAGAGGGTCCGGGGCTCTGCAGACAGGGTGGCCCAGGTGGGCAGGGGATGAAGCAGAGATGATCTTGTAACTCCTTTCAGGCAAACAGAACCTGTTGTTAGTGAGTGCAGGGCATGGGTTAGCTCACAGGCTGGGAAAAAAAGCACCTTGGAGCCTGGCTTGGCTCCTGAATGACCTTGTGGTGTGTGGGAGTCTGGAGGAGGCTGCAGCTCATGGGTTGCTTCCCACTGGCTGCCACCCTGCAGCTCCCAGGCAGGACCTGCCCCAGCCTCAGTGTAGGGGACGCAGAGGCCACATCCTGACCTGTGGCTCCTCCTTGGAGGGGCTGTGCTTCCGCTCACACCATGTCCTCTGCTTTTCCAGCAAGTGAAGTCAATCGAGCGGTTCCTGCGTCGCCTGGAGTTTCATGCCAGTAAGGTGAGAGCTGGGGCAGTGCTGGGGTGGCCGTGCTGTCCCCAGCCCTGTGCCTCACCACAGCTCGGGCCTGCCCTTGCAGATAGATGAGCTGTATGAGGCTTACTGCATCCAGCGGCGGCTCCGTGATGGAGCCCACAACATGGTCAAGGCTTACAGCACAGGCTCGCCAGGCAGCCGGGAGGCACGCGAGAGCCTGGCTGAGGCCAGCAAGGGCTACAAGGAGTACACGGAGGTGAGGCAACTGACTGGGGTGGGCTGGCAGGGTGCTGAGTCCATGGGTGGCTGCTCATGGGTCCTGTCCATCCATCTGTCTGTTGCCAGAACATGTGTCTCTTGGAGAATGAGCTGGAAAGCCAGCTGGGCGAGTTCCACATCCGGATGAAAGGTACCATGTCCTGCTCCATCCCTATCCTGCTGCCTGCCTGCCTGCCTGCTGCCTGCTGACGCCCCTCTGCCTTCTCTTGCAGGACTGGCAGGCTTTGCCCGGCTTTGTGCTGGTGACCAGTATGAGGTTGGTGGGACCGTATGGGTTGGGTTCTGCTCTTCCTCTTCCCTGTTGTCCTTGGGGTGTCTCAGGGGTGTAGGTGGGTGCTGGCGTGGAGGGCATGTTGCAGGGTGGTGGTGGGTGGCATGGGTCCATGGCCATGCCTAGGGACATACAGATAGCACCCATCACCCTGGGGTCGTGTCTCCCCCATACTCATACCGCTGCATCCCCAGATCTTCATGAAGTACGGACGGCAGCGGTGGAAGCTGCGGGGGCGCATCGAGGTGAACAGCAAGCAGGTGTGGGACAGCGAGGAAATGGTTTTCTTGCCCCTCATCACTGAGTTCCTCTCTATCAAGGTACAGTGCATAAAAGGACAGGGATGGGGTGGGCCAGCTATCCCCCTGCATCATAGAGTCATTTAGGTCGGAAAAGACTTCTCTGATCATCAAGTCCAACTGTTAACCCAGAACTGACAATCCCACCATTAAACTGTGTCCCCAAGTGCCACATCCACATGTTTTTTGAACATTTTCAGAGATGGTGATTCCAGGGCTTCCTTCCAGCACCTCACCTAAACACTACCCTCAACGGCCCATGGTTTCATTTCCTCCTCTCCTTCCTCTCCTCCTTCTTCAGGTGACAGAGCTAAAGAGCCTGGCCAACCATGTTGTCGTAGGCAATGTGTCCTGCGAGACCAAGGACCTTTTTGCGGCTCTGCCCCAGGTAGTGGCTGTGGATATCAATGACCTGGGCACCCTCAAACTCAGCCTGGAGGTGACCTGGAAGTGAGTACCTCAGCAGGCATTGCTGGTGGCAGGTGGCAGTTCAGGGGGTGCCCAGCAAGAGGTGGCCCACCCCAGGCTGTCTCCCATCCCCAAACAGGGCTGTAATAGAAAACCAGAGCTGGTCTGGAGGGGGTCCTCCCCTGGGCTGGTGCATACCCCTCACTTCCCTACTGTTCTCCCCAGCCCCTTCGACAAGGACGACCAGCCCTCAGCAGCCAGCTCCGTCAACAAGGCTTCCACGGTGAACAAGAGGTTCTCCACCTACAACCAGAGTCCGCCTGACACGCCATCCCTGCGGGAACAGGCATTCTATGTAAGTGTGCATCAGGCAGGGCTGTTCAGGAGACATGGCCAGTGGAGGGGTCCACACAGGGATGTGCCTAGGCAACGTCTCAGAGGGTGGCACAGCTCAGGGATGGGTAGGCAGCTCCTTCCTCTCCAGCCATCCCATCAGGACTCCCCAGTACCGGCAGCTGCTCCTCCCTTCCACGTTCACAGCTCCTCTTTTCTCTGCTCAAGAGCCCAGAGCGGGCAGCTGACAAGCGTGGTTGGTCCTTGCTGGACATCTTTCGGGAGACACTCTTCGAGAAGCTGTCTCAGAGCTGCTCGTGCGGCGATGTCTCCTCGGCCGAGCTCGGGAGATGGCCGCAGCAGGGCCGTGTAAGTGTGGGGCTGGAGCAGGCCAGTAGCTTAGCCCAGCGCTGTGGTCATCCCGCAGTAGCTGTAGCCGCTCCTTGTCTCCTACTCACTATCCCTCGCTGATGCCGAAAGGCCTGATCCTCCCAGGCTGGGTCTGGCTGGTCCTGCAGAGCTAGTCCCCAAGCTAGGAGAGCCTGGGTTCACCCCTGTGCAAGAGCTGGGCACTAGTGAGTAGACAGCTTCTCCGTGTCCCTGTGCTGGTGGCATTGGTGTGGTACTGGTGATGGCGCTGGTGAGATGGTGCTGGTGTGACAGTGCTGGTGTGGCACTGATGTGATGCTGTCATGGTGCTGGTGTGACTAACACGGAATTAGTGTGGCATTGGTTCAGTGACGGTGAACCACAATTGGTGTGGTGGCTGGTGCTGTCCCCACCAGCTGGTGGTGGAGCTGTTGCTGTCCTTGCAGCCATGGTGGTTGGTGTCCATGGCTCCATGTGTTGCATCCCACTGTGCTAGGGGATTGCTGGCACCCCAAGGCTCCAGGACATATGGGGCTGTTCATGGGGAGCTGGATTGCCTGCTGGCATTGGGTGGGATCCAGAGCTGGAATCTGCCAGGTGTTTGCTGACCGTCCTGCTGTGTCAGCAGAGCCATGGCAGCCTCAGTGTCCTCCAGCTCAGATCAATCCTGTCCCTACTTGACATGCAGACAGGTGGAGGAGGTGGGGCAGCAGGAGCAGGGTCTCAGCTGACACCATTCTCCCCCTCTCCAGAACATGCTGCGGCGCCAAGAGGAGCTGGAGAACGGCACAGCCTGGTCCATCTCCTCTGAGTCCTCGGATGACTCCTCCAGCCCCCAGCTGTCCAGCAGCACCCGCCATACCACACACAAACCCATCGTGCAGCCTGAGGTGCAGGCCTCCGCCCCTGCCATCGAGATCTCCTTCTCCCAGCAACCAGAAGAGGCTGACACCGTGCTTGGGGCCAGTGGCAGTAGTGTCCCCTCTGCTGGGAGCCAGCCAGAGGAGCCAAGCAGCCATAAGAAGGAGACAGTGGCCAACGGGCATGTGCCCTACTCCCGGACTCTAAGCCACATCAGCGAGGCCAGTGTGGATGCCACAATGGAGGTCAAGACTGAGGATAACCCTTGGGAGCCTGTGCCCAGCACGGAGAACTCAGGGATGGGCGAGCAACATGCACACCCTCTCCTGGGTGCTGCAGAGGCAGCTGCTGTGGCAGGGCAGGACAGGGCCACTGAGGCCAAGCCCTGTGCCTCTGTGGCATGGGCCACCTCCTGCAAGGAGGAGGCTGGCAGTGCAGAGCCAGTGCAGAGCCAGGCACCAGCACAGAGTGACTATGGCACCGGGATCCCCACGGCACTGGCACAAGCCTCTGCAGAAGAGAGGCCCATTTCAACCCCACCACTGCCCACCAGCATCCCTGAGGTGCCACGGGGGAAGATGGTGGATTCAGGTCTGGAGGAGGCAATTGGCCTCCTGGGCTCAGCTCTGGATGACTATCGGGGACAGTTCCCGGAGCTGCAGCCCCTCGAACGGGAGCTCAAACGTCTGGAGGAGATGCTGCTGGTGAGGGGCTCCCAGCAATGTCATGGGGTGAGGGTGACAGGGTCATTCTGGCTGGCAGTGCCTGGGGATGATGGGGATGGGACCATCCCTGCTGGCAGTGCCCAGGGGTGATAGGGACGGGGCCATCCATGATGGCATAGCATGGTAGTGTGGGTGGCAGGGCTGTCTTGGCCAGTGAGCCAGGATTCAACTCCACCATGCCTTCCTCCACAGCAGAAGCAAGGCGTCTTCCTCAGCCGGGCCTCCAGCATCAGCCTGACAGTGGAGCACGCGCTGGAGAGCTTCAGCTTCCTCAACACCTCTGACATGGAGGACTCAGAGGGCTCAGAGGAGGAGCCTCTCCAAGATGAGAGGTGCACAGTGGGGCTCATGGCATGGGGCACAGGGCAGGAGATGACCTTGGCGCAGTTGGAATGGGGGACTTTCAAGGATGCCCAAGCACATTTAGACCTGTTCATCACAGCTTAGGGAAAGTCCAGGTCAAGAACCAGTTGTACCTGGTCATCCTGGTGGCACAATATACCATCCTGCAGCTCTCCATGAGGGGTGGGCTGGAGGCAGCCCCTGTGCCTCTGGGACTTGTCCTCTGCCCTGTGGGTGAGTAAGGGCCAGGTCCAGGTGTCCTGTGCTGATCCACTCCCTTGATCTCTCTCTGGCTTGCAGGAGGGCTGGCAGACCCCTGCGCAGCACCAGGGCCCCCAGTGCTGGTGAGATGGGGGCAGATGACACCGGAATGTGCAGTGGTTCTGAGGCCAGCACTGACCCCATGAGCACTGGCAATGAGTTCCTGGATAAGGCTCTGGTGCTTCACCTCAACAACTGCAACCGCTTGCTGCTGGTAAGGACCTGGATGGGATATGGCAGCAGGGAACACCCTGGGGCGGGCTGTATGTATCCCCTTAAAGGGGGTATTGCTGCAGCCTGGAGACTGTGATGTGGGCAGTGAGCTCCATCCCTGAAGTTCCTGGTTTGGCTGTCCCTTGCAGAAACTGGGCACCTTTGGTCCCCTGCGGTGCCAGGAGATGTATGCCCTGGACAGGCTGCTGCGGGAGTCGCAGGTGCTGGAGATCGTGTGCCAGCTGACAGAGGAGCGCGCAGGAGCAGCCAGCTCAGCCGCTGATGGTAAAGGAACACAACTGAGGGGACCCTCTGTGCCATCCTGGAGGCTGTGTGAAGCCTGTGTCCCCTTGTGGGTATTGCTGGGCAGTGAGGGACCATGCCAGACAGAGGGCAGGAGTCACCCGCCTGCTGCCATGGCCTTGGGGAGGTCTGACAGTGCCTGTCCCCACAGTGGTGCAGTTCTCAACACGGAAGGAGGGCGTGCTGCCCCTTTGGGACCTCTGTGTGGAAGTGCCCAACATCTACACCTGCCCCGTGGAGCGGTTCCTGCAGGTGCTCAGTGCCCAGTATGCAGCTGCCATCAGCGAGCAGCACTCTGGTTTGGCTGATGCTGGTGAGTGGGTGCCCACGGGTGTTCGGGGAGTTGCCAGCCTCACTCAGTGACCATGAGTGGGAGGATATGGGTGCCAGGATCTCCACAGAGGAGTGACCGTGGCTGCTGCAGACCGTGATCCTGATTCTTTCCTGCAGTGTGTGTGAAACTGGTGGAGGACGTGCTGAATCGGCGGCTGCCCCGGCGGCCCGGCAGCGCCCAAAGTGAGCAGGTCACCATCTTCCAGTACTGGAGCCACTTTGAGTCACTTGGTGCCCTGGTGCTTGACACCTACATGATGGAGCTGGCAGAGGAAGGTGGGTGTCTTCCCACCCTCCTTAAGTCCTGGGATGGGGTGCCAGAGTATCACCACAGTGACTGATCACCCTGCAGCCGTGCCATGACCATTCTGGGGCATCACCCAGAGGCTCAGCCATCCTTGGGGTGGGCAAGTCAGTCTGATCCAGAGTGCAGCCCAGTCCCGTGCTGCCTTCCCATATCCTTGGTGTAGGTCCCCAATGTCTTGGGAATCAATTCCATGCATTGGCACCTTGCATGGGGCTCCCTCTGCCCAGCATGGATCCAAGGTGCCCAGGGATGGGTGGCAGGGGTGTGGGGGCAGTGCCATGTGACTCCCCACACCTTGGATGGCTTCCCACAGCGCTGTTGGCTCAGAACCTCAACTCAGACGACCAGGACGTGGTGCTGCGTGCCCTGAAGCGCATGCCCGAGGGCCGCCTAAAGAAGGAGGGACTGAAGGCACTGAGCCTGCTCCTCGTGGAGGGCAACAGCAAGGTGGTGAGCGCCGTGTCAGCCCAGCTTCGCAGCCTGGCAGAAAACCCCCGCTTCCGCCAACGGGTACGTGTTGGGCAAGCCAGGGATGATGTGGGCTGGTGCCATAACCCCTGGGGTGCTGCCCCTGCTCTGCTACAGATGGTGGCACTGACTCCTCGATCTCCCGCAGGCCCTCGTGTGCTTCCTGGAGCAGCTGGAGGACGAGGAGGTGCAGACACGTGTGGCAGGGTGTGCGGCGCTGGGCTGCTTGAAGGTGAGGGATGTGGGGAGGAGGCAGCAGGGCTGCATGTTCCAGAGGAAGAGGAAACCCATATGGCTGGTGACTCTGGACACACCTGCACAGCCTTCTGCTCCTGGGAGAGAAGAGCTGGGGATGCCCCAAATGTGCTGTAGCAGCAGGCAGGGGCAGAGAAAGAAGGAAAATGAGGGGGAAAAGAAAGAGGATGAGGGGCTTTTCTGCACCGTGGTGCTGCAGCACCCTGTGCTACCTTCCCCATCTGACTGTGTTCCTGCTCCAGCTCTGACAGCCAAAACTCATCTCCTTGTCCCTTCTCCTGCAGGCCAAGGAGAGCATCGAGCAGCTGGTTTACCTGTGCCAAACTGACAAAGAGCCTGTGAGGGAGGCAGCCAAGCAGAGCCTGATGCTGTGTGGTGAGTGTCCTGCTGCTTCTCTGCTTGCTCCCTGCCCACAGCATTCCAAGTGGCATCTCCTGGTGCCAGCAGTGCCCATGGGAGATGGGGCTCCATGGCTACTCCACGCACTCTGGTTCATCATGCCCCAAGCTCTGCCAGGCAAGAGCAAGCTGGCAGTGAGGGCCAGGCATCCTGTAGCCACAGCACTAAGCCTGGTTGTTATTTATTATTTGCTAGATGGCCCTGAGAGAACCATCTGAGTGTGTTTCTAGGCCTCCAGATCGCGGCAGCTGCTGCACAGGTTGGGACACGTGAGCTGTCCTTGTACCCCTTGTCCCTGCTCTGGCCGCTTTGCTCACGAATGTCTCTGTCTTAGAGCCTGTCAGCTGTGTCACGTTTTGGAGTCTGTGTGTCTTGACTGTTAATAGTGCACATCCCACTGGCACCCCGACACATGTAGATGCCTTGTGTCCTATGTCCCAGCAGATCATCCATGTCACCATCTCTTGCTGGGGATGGCCGCTGCAGGCAGATTTGCGGGCAGAGAGCTCAGAGTGAGCTTGTAGCACGGATGTGTGCATCCCTGTGTGTGCCTGGGGGTCCTAGGGGAGCCCTTGCAATCCCATACCAGTGCATGCAGATGTGCACAGTTGTTGGAGCCACAGGAGCTGGCAGAGCCCTGAGCACTGGTACCTTGGCCCCAAGTGAGGCTCTCCACAAGCCAACACTCCCGCAGCCCGAACACGAGTTATCCCTGCCCTGTGTGGGCAGCTGAGAACAGGATTTGCAACCTCTGAATCAGGAGCTCTGGGGACTTTTTGATCCAGATCCCAGCTTGGACCTGCCCAGGGTGTGCTAGAGAGAACAAGAGAGGTTTCCATGCTGTGGCCATAGCACGCAGGCTCAGCTCTACCAGGTGTTAGGCATGTTTGCCTGGAAAGGCTAGGGTAGGTGGCCAGGGATGGGCAGGGGACAGAACTTCTGCAGTTTGTATCACTGACCGTGGCATGTACTTGCAGGGGAAGATGGTAAATCAGCTCACCGGCGACTGGAGGAGACCCTGGATAACCTCCCGCGGATCTTTGCACCAGCCAGCATGGCCAGTACAGCTTTCTGAGACCCACGCACACCCACCTGCCATCCCTGAGGGCAGAGGCACTGCTGGGCCACCCGGGCTTGCACGGACTGGGGACCCGGCAGCTCCCACTCTCGGCAGCACACCACAGTATTACCCCGCCCGCCGGCAGCTCGCCACGGCCGCACACTGCCTTATGGAGCACCGCTTCCCTGTCCCTGGCCACCGGCTCCACGGGTGCCACCTCCGCACCACTGGGCAGGGGGCTCGCTGCACATCCCACCCTCTGATCGCTATTTAAAGTACCCAGGGAGCCCACCCTTCCTGCCCCCCTTGTCCGCTACAGCTGCCAGGACTGGGGTGGCGGGAGAGGTACTGGATTTCTCTGCCTCCTCTTGCTCGAGGGCATGCGCCCTGTCCCAGAAGGACCTGCACTTTGGAAACGTCGCTGTTTCTTTCCAGGAGCGGTCAGGGCCATGGGGACTGCTGCCCTCTGCCACCTGGAGTCCCCAGGACTTAAATAAAATGAAATATGAGATATTAATATATTCTGCTGGCGTTTCTTCTTTCCAGCTCCACGTGCTCCTGTCCCTCCCCAGCTGGTGGCTGTAGGGAGTGTAGTGAGATGTGGCCTCAGCCCAGAGCCTTTCCTGGCCTCTTGGGAAATGCTGTGGAGGGCAGGGGCAGGAGGAGCAATAGAGGGACGGACAGACGGATGGACAGAAGCTGCCACCTTTTTTTTTGTTTGTTTTGTTTTATTTTATTTTTTATTTGCAGATTTTTGCAGAAAAACAAAAGCAAAAAATTCTTTTCTATAATGTCTCTATAAATCTATATATAATGTAATTACAGAGAATGACTAATTTTGATTTTAAAGCAGAAATAAAAACCTTTAAAAACTGTCAGTGTGGCTGTAAGGGTGTTTCTTTGGCCCAAGTGCCCTGCAAGCTGGGTGTCAGCACAGCTGCCTGGAGGGTGGCAGAGGATGTCATGGGAAATAATTGTGATCTTTGGCCCTGCAGCTCAGGCAAATGTTGCCAAAATTTGGCTGCTGGGCATGGGATGCATCACCCAAGATGGTACGAGGTGGCCATACAGGATGAGAGCCACTGAAACCAGGGCTGCCCTGGGAATGGAAACAGCCCTCCATGTGTGTGTGTAAATCCACACATTCCCCATCTCCAGCTGCTGTCGGTTATCTAGGCCCTGACTTCCAGTTTGGACTGGTAAGGACCCATGTCCACCACTGGAAGCAGATTGCAGCAGTTGTGGTGGCCAGGCCATGTTCCCAAATGTCCCCACACCGGATGGGTGTGACAAGGAATGCTGAAACACCCTGTGAGCTGCTCTGCCTCACTGGCTGTGCTTTGTCCCAGGATATTTGCTGTCCCCACCTTACTGTGTAAAGGACACACCACTGGGCTCGAAGGGAGGCTGCTCTCTGTGACCCCTATTGCTGCTCATCCCTCACCACTTCCCTGAAGCTGGAGGTTTTCTGGAGGTTTTTGTGCCCCTCCTGTGCAGCTCCTCGGCACCGATGAGCTGCTGGATTGTTGGAAGCTTGCTGGGAAGGAAGCTGTTTCCTCTGGTTCTCCCAGGAACTTTCCCCTCTTGGTGGCTGTGACAGCATGGTGCAGCAGCATGGTGGGGGCACCTCCCTGACACAACACAATTGGTTCTCACTGCTATGATTAAATTTCCTGAGTTCCGTGGCCTTGGCAGTATGTGGCTGGTGACACGAAGCCTTCTGCCCCGCTGAGGAGGGGGTGGCATTGTGCTAAAAAGTGCACGGCAGAGTGTTGGGTCTTGTGCCTCCTCCCGATTGGGCTGGGCAGAAAGGGGGAATCCTGGATATTTCTGCCTGCATTGTGAAGTAGGGCTGCTGGGGCCCTTGCTCCTATATCTTGCACGGTATCACCGTGGGGTTGGGGGCCCCCAGAACTGCTCTCCCTCTCTCTGTGATGTGTCTCTGTGGTTTCACTGGTGATTTTGTTTTAAGCTTGTATTGTTTACTTCCTCTTCTCTAACCTCACCCATCACCTTCTGCTGGTTTAATTCCCTGAACATCGACCATGATGGTGCACCTGGGGAAGAATAACTCCAGGCACCAATACCAGACGGGGGCCAATCTGCTGGGAAGCAGCTCTGCAGAGAAGGACCAGGGAGTCTTGGTGGACAAGAAGCTATCCCTTAGCCAGCAGAGTGCTGTGGCGACCAAGAAGGCAACTGGTATCCTGGGAGGCATTAGGAAGAGCATCGGCAGCAGGTCAAGGGAGCTGATCCTGCCCCTCCAGCCCTAGTGAGGCCACATCTGAAGCGCTGTATCCAGTTCTGGGCTCCTCAGTACAAGAGAAACATGGAGTTCTTGGAGCAGATCCAACAGAGGGATACAAAGACAATTAAGGAATTGGAGCATCTCTTACAAGGAAAGACTGAGGAAGCTGGAGCTGTTCAGCCTCGAGAAGTTATGACTGAGAGGGGACCTCATCAATGTCTGTCAGTATCTGCAGGGAGAGTGCCAGAGGATGGATCAGGCTCTGCTCAGTGGTGCCCAGCAACAGGACAAGAGGCAATGAGCAGAAACTAATACACAGGAAATTCCACATGAAAATGAGGAAGAACTTCCCTGTGCAGGTGACCACACAAAGGAACAGGTTGCCCAGAGAGGGTGTGGAGTCTCCCTTACTGGAGGTATTAAAAACCATCTGGACACAATCCAGTCCAGTGCCCTCTAGGATGATGCTACTTGAGCGGAGAGGTTGGACCAGATGACCCACAGTGGTTCCTTCCAACCACACTATTCTGTGATTCTTTACCCCCCACCAGGTATTAATAGACATGGACAAGAATCCCCCTTCCAAGCCTTCATTTTTCCAGCTCTCATGACAGCTGCTCCAATCCCTTAATCATCTTAGTGGCCTGTATGGTCCTGGGCAGGGAGTAGTTTAGAGCAGCAAAGATGCCCCCAAAGGAAGCAGAGGCAGAGCCATCCCTCCAGTCCTGCCAGCCACCTGTGCCAGAGCAGGGCACTGCCATCACCAGTGGAGCTGGGGATTTACAGTCCACAGGCCAAGCAAGGCCTATCCATTGGTGCTTCCCAGGGTTTCTAAGCACATCCCAAGAGGTTGCAGCCTTCAATTCCTTCTTCCTCGCTGTAGCAGAGCTTTTTGGGGCTGGCTCAGGCAGAATGTAGCATGTCATGCTGCATGTGGCCCCATCTGGGACACCCCCTCAGCATAACCACTTTTGGATGCAGTTTTATCTGCAGATGGGATTGCGGGGAGGGGTAACCAGGGGACACTGCTGCATCACTTGTCCCTTAGCCTTCATCCACCTACGTTGGGGGCTGGACAAGCTCCAGGAGGGAAGCACAGTGCTTTTCCCAAACCACTGCATCACACTGTCAAGCTTTAGGCAGCAAGAGATGAGGGATGTAGGTCCCAGCTGGCACACGCAACTGCAGACAAGAGTACCTGAGAGCTGGAAGGTAGCCCAGCCCTCTCACCCTCAAACATTTGGTTTTATCTCTTTTCCCCTTTCAATAACTGCTGGAAAAAAAAACCAGCCCAGTGCTCCAGTGGCCAAAGCCATGAATTTAACCCACTCACCTACCTGGGTGTTCTCCTCGCCCTGCCAAAACTTTGTCCCCTCCCTGCAGCACAATTGCACTTGCCAATATAAGCTACACCTTGACTGTAGAGATCAGAGCAGGAAAACAGACTTCTGTCAGGGTAGGCAGGGAGCTGCAGGCCGGGACAAAATGACTCTGCTCCTGGAATTGCAAGGAATAATCCCATTATTTATGTGACTGTAAGAACATGTCGGAAAAAAACTCAGATTAATTTATTAATTATTATCTTATTATCTTATCTATTGCCCAGCCCCTTGCTGTGAATGGGTCTATGCCGGCATTGTCAAAGACCTCTGCCCTATGGACACCACCAGGTCACCTGGAATTGCAGGACTGCCACTTTCACAGGACTGAACTTCAAACAAAAGGTCTTGATTTTTGGACCTCTCAGGTTCATGGGTGAACTCCCCAGGAGCCACTTTCACAGCACACAGGGACAGAGACAGCAGTGCAGAGCACGTTTTGCGGCAGCATTTGTTATTTCAAAGGAGACAGTGTGCCAGCACCGCGTTTGTCAGCCAAATCTGTGTCAGCACTTAAAACATCCCCCTCCGGTACGGACGTGCTTGTGCTCAGCAGCTACTTGCTTTTCTTGTAGGAGCTGCAGCCCGTGGGAGGGTGTCTGTGTCACAGTTACATTATCCATGTGCTCTGGCTTGGGGAAGATGTTCCTTTTCCCTCCTTACTGCTGGTTTTGCTTTTTTTTTCTTTTAATTGGAAGGGTGCATACGGATTTTGGAGCACTCTGTGGTATCGCTTTTTACCTGCCAGTCTCAGGAAAGTGTCCTGAGGAGCCCCTGAAGACCATCAGCACAATGTTCCCTCCTCTTGCACAGCATCTGGGTTGCTGCAGCTGCCAGGGTTTGACACCAAGAGCAGGCCGCCAGCCAGAATGACCCTAAGGAGACACTGCCACTTTGTGGTACCACAAGCTCCAATCAGCCCTCGTGTTAGAACCTACTTAAATCTTGATGCAAAGTCATTTTTGGGGGTTGTAGTTTATGACTCTGCGGTCGGAGTAATCTTGAAGTTGGACCTCCCACCTTTTCCCAGGCTTGTGGGAAATCATGTTTCCAAGGCACTCACTGGGGCACTTAGAGATGATTGGAACAGCTAATTAGCAGCCTGAGCTGAACCACAGCAAAGCAACAGCCTCCTCGTGAGCACTGACATGTTCCTTGCAGAGCTGTCAGGCACATCTGTATGGGCTTGTTCTCCAAGGAGCACTCCTGGGGCAACAGCTGGGGCCTTGTTTCATAGAGAGACCAAATAGTGCTTCAGGCAGCCTTCAAAATTTAATTTAATGCTCTCAAGCTTGACTACTGCCTTCCTTACCGGTGACTTAGAGTGGTGATTCCTGAGGGATTGTGAAGGTGATGGAAGCGCAGAGTTGGAATGAGGAGGGTGAGCCTACCAGGGGCCTCAGCAAGGTGGTCGGGAGCTCCTTGGCTTCAGTTCTTTCCATTCTGCTCATTGGCAAGGTGTCTCTGGGAAAGGCCTTGCTCAGCTGACTTTTCTAGAAGGCGCATCTGCCTCTGGGTGTCTAATTTGGACAGGCTCAGAGATTGATATTCAGGAGCACTCACAGTTAGAACTGAAGCTGGGGATTTGAATTCCCTGCAAATCAGCTCGAAAGCGCCTCTAAGTGAGGAAACCCAGGATCAGTAGGGCAGACCCCCTGCACTCGCTGGTGGATGGTCTGGGACACTTTTGGCAGGAGAAGTCCACGAATAGGTGTTTGCCAGGATAAAAACTTCTGCTTCCTAAGCAGCGATATTCCTACTAGAAAGATGTGACCGTTTGCCATGGAATGGCTCAAACAAAAGGCAAGAGGGATCATTAGCAACCTTTTTCACCCTGCCCTGGGTGAGTATTTAAAGTGGCACAGTTTTACACATAGCCACCGCTCTTCTCCATTTTGATTCGTGCTTGAGCTAAATTTTGAGCTTAAAGCAGGATTCATGGCTACAGACGAAAGATATGCCATTCTCCCCCAAAATTACAGCATGAGAATTGATGGCTTGACAGCTTAGAATGTACGTGATTTTTTAAAACTCACACTACAGAAATGTTCTGAGCAGATTCTTCGTGCTGTGCCGACTTAATTTCCTTCTACACCAACGCATCTAGTGGCAAAACGGAAGGCCATGGATGTGGTTTTTTTAAATTGAATTTTAGAAAAGCTTTTGATTGTCCAACATTGGACTCAAATATCCTTGTGAGGTTCCTTCAAATTCAGGATATTCTGTTTCGATGATTCAAATTTCTCATGCAATGAAGACCCCAGAGCTCACAGTTGTGGGCTACACCTTCACCTCTCATAATTAATGGCTGCTTTTTACCATTGCTTTGTAGATAATTTATTTCTCCTTCAGCCAAGGCTGCATTCACACAGCTCATCCCCTCTACCCTCAGTAAGCTGCTGATGCCCCACTGAAATGGGCTAATGGACTTATCTTGCTGTCATGATCCTGAGAAGGAAACTTGTTCTGGGTTGTCAACAACCCCCAAAGGAGTACGGGTACTCAGAATACAGCCCACGGCACTCTGCTGCTTTGCAAGGACTTGAGAGAGCTTAGGCTTAGGCAGGAGAAACCCGTAAAGCTGGGTCAGGGCCTGATCTCACTCTCAGTCCTACTCCCCTGGCAGAGGGACCCTTTTCCCCACAGCACAGCTCAGCAAGTCATCACCATTACTCATAACAGGATTTAAGGGCACAGTTTACACATGCTAATGTATGCTAATGTTTTTTTCTGATGGGTTTGTCACTTGTTAAGCAGGTTGTGGTAAAGCCTAGGCTGTTGAACAGCTTTTACCCCAACCTGCAGTGATATCTCAAGAGGCACACATTTGAGGCAAGATTTTTAACATGGATTTCAACTATAACAGCCTTAAAACTGTTTAGTTCTACCACCACAGGTTTGTGTTGAGGTTTCTTCACATTTAGATTTCTCTCTGAATTCCTGGCCTTATTGTCCTCCAGGGACTGATAGGGGAGGGGAGTAAAATGAACAAAAAAATGGAGCTTCCTTCCAATGCATCTGATTTTTGAACTATTAATATTTTAACCCATTACTCTTGCTCCATTTCACATGGATTTATGGTAAGAAAATACCAAGAGGATGCAGCATGCGCTCATAGAATTCTCCTCTCCTCAGTTCACCTGTCAATCAGCTCTGGATCTGCTACAACACTGCTGGAGATGAGAAAGTATGTTAAACCCAGAAGATTCAGCAGCTCAGGGACCTGCAGAAAATGAAAGACAGGCAAGCTCCTGTGTATTCTCACATAAATTCATGCATCTCCCCAAGGGTGCCGTGGCTCTTTTCACCTTTTGGGGATAAGCTGTGGACAGAAAACACCATGGTGTCTAACTTCTGATGGAAATCAACCTTGCTGACTTTCCCAGGAGCTCTCTACTAAACACCTGGCAGCCCATCTACCATTCCTGCTGTGCTGAACCTGACTGAAGCTGTTTTGTCCTACTCGATTACAAGCTTGGCAAGCCCAAGGTCCTTAAAAACACCATCTTAAACCACAGAACTGTAGAACCCTGGGATCTCCTGAGTTGGAAGGGATCCACAAGGACGATCAAGTGCAAATCTTGGTCCTGCACAGGACATCCCCAAGAATCACACCACATGCCTGATGTTGTTCAAATGCTTCTTGAACTCTGTCAGGCCCGGTGCTGTGATCACATCCCTGGGGAACCTGTTCCAGTACCTCACCACCCTCTGGGTGAAGAACCTCTTCCAATACCCAGCATAACTCCCCCCGACACAGTCCCATGTTGTTCCCTCAGGTTCTGTCACTGGTCACAGAGAGCAGCCATCAGTGCTGCCCCTCCTGGGGAAACTGAAGCCCACAATGATACTCTGTCCTCAGTATCCTCTAAGCTGAACAAACCAATTGCCCTCAGTCACTCCTCACATGGTTTCCTCTCTAGACCCTAATTCCAGTCACTTGTTGGTATTTACAAAACTGTCCTATGACTTTCCTGCTGATTAATTCATGATTGTACTAACTCCTCTTCCACCTCAAGGAAAGTTTGGGTCTTTCAGCCAGGCCAAACCCCTCCTCAGTACAGAGGATGGACTTTTTCTGTGGCCTTATTCTCCTGAGGAGCTCCTTCCCACGGAGCTGAGGCACAGCCTCCTGCTTTGAAAGTTTTGCAGAGGTGAAGGGGCAGTTTCAGCTGAGGTGAAGGGGTCGGTTTGTGATGAGGTACAAGGAGCAGTTTTAGATGAGCTGAAGCGGGCAGCTTCGGCTGAGATGAAGGGGGTAGTTCCAGCTAAGCAGCAGCGTGCAGCTGGGAGTGCCTGCCGTAGTCGTAATCTCGGGGTTCAAATACAAGGAGAGCTGCCGAGAGCTGCCCAGAGCTCCCCTCACGCCGCCCCACCGGCCGCGCAACGCCCTGAGGGGAGGGAGGGGCGCTGCGTCCGACCCCCCCCACCGCCCGCCCCTCGGCCACACGTGACGCTCTGACGCACGCACGCACGCACGCAAAGGCGCGCGCCGAGTGACGCCGCGGGCCCCGCGCGTTTGAAGTTCGCGCGCGACTCGCGCCATT